>SNVD02004062.1:0-19495 GCA_013180625.2 Boswellia sacra
GGATGGGCCAATTAAAGCAAAACTAAGACACAGATAAGAAAGTTACCCCTTTCGCAGCATAGTTTCAAGACGATCAGCTTCCAACTGGTACAATGCAAAAACTAATACTCTATTTCTGATAATGAGAAAGAAGTTCAGTATCAGCATGATGGGACAGCATACGATATGAAAGGACAACATATATATATATATCCAAGGTTATCTGTCCACGAGGCACGAGGTCAACATTAGCTTACAAAATCTGAAAGTCTGACAAGTAGCCAGCCCTTAAAGAGAACGTATGCAGGGCATTTGAAAACAAAGGCTGACAATAACAACATTCAGTTTGTTTTACTAAGTTACTTCAGCAATCAATCCTCCACATACATGACATTGAGCAAAAGGTTTCAAATTTTATTTTTCTGATATAAAGAAATTACCAAAAGCCATACAAGAAACCCCAAATATACCGGACACATTAAGGCATGACTTAAAAAAAAATAATCATTTACTTCAACAACTATCCTCCCTATAGCAAATTGAGCAAGAAGTAAACAGTTTCTTCAATTTTGATATGTAATACATCACCAGAAGACATATAAGACATCGCAAATATATCGAACACATTAAAGCGTGCATAAGGAGGAACGTTTGAACCAACACCTTTGAGATTTGTGATATTTTTCTAACAAAGCATTCAAACGCTGATCACGTGAACGATCATCCAAGACCTGCATTTTTCCAATAGATGTTGCTGACATAAGAATATAATATGATTTAAACAGAAACTTAGATTGTTAAACAGACATTCCATGCTGCAAATCTAACCTCAACAATCTGCATAACATCATGGTTGGCAGCCAAATCCTCCGAACCCACTACCACCTGAAATAAAGACAATTTATGTTTCAGAGCCAACATAGCAGACAATAAAAAGATCAATATAATTGAAGATCCCCACCTTAACCGGATTAGAATCCATATATTCCTCAGCTAATTTATGAACTTCTATAGGCCATGTAGCACTAAACATTACCATCTGGCGAGCTGCACATATTTAAGAAATTTTTTTTTCATAATCCAAGTAAATGTCCTCCAGGACAAAATCAAGTTGGAACAGAAATAGATTAACATGAGATTATAAGAAAAGATTCAAAAGCTTAAATTAGACAATGGCCAATAGAAGAATTTAAAAGAAGAGATTTTGTCCACGTAAACATAATTTTCTGCATAATGCATCACATAAGAGGAATTTTTCTTAAGGTCCATATAAAGTAGCATCAAACCCTTTTTATTTACTATATGTGATTATGACGTTTGGTTTAACACTTAGTTTCTGTAAACTGGTCTCTTATTTAAAAATGATTTGAGTTACTAGGAGAGTATTTCCATTTCCTTTTCACTCAAGACTTGACCATTATAAGTAGGCTTGTGTTGTCTTTGGGAGAACAGCTTGATTCAAGAAAAAAATAGAATAGACGATCGGTCAAATGCTAAAGAAGAACTATCACTTACAGGATGAAAGAGAATAAAGAACATCAACATTAAATGACATACCAGCAGATATCTTGCTCAATATAAGGCGGACTGGCTCTTCAAATCCCATATCAAGCATTCGATCTGCTTCATCTAGGACCTATAGAAAAGTATGGAACTTTTTTGTTGAGGAACTGAAATGCAACTAACACAGGAGAACAGCTTGATTCAAGAAAAAAATAGAATAGACGATCGGTCAAATGCTAAAGAAGAACTATCACTTACAGGATGAAAGAGAATAAAGAACATCAACATTAAATGACATACCAGCAGATATCTTGCTCAATATAAGGCGGACTGGCTCTTCAAATCCCATATCAAGCATTCGATCTGCTTCATCTAGGACCTATAGAAAAGTATGGAACTTTTTTGTTGAGGAACTGAAATGCAACTAACACAGATGTTAATATAAAGTGAAAACTTTTCTACAACAAAGAAAATAGTATTATTTTTCCTTTTCAACCATCTATAAGATAGTCAAAGACCAAGTTCAATGCATGACTAGTTTTCCTTTTTTTTCCTCTCCTTTCAATGCTTTTTTTGGGCATTAGTTTGTGTATACTTTCAAGTCCAATGAGATCCAAGGTTGCCAATATTTGTATAGCACTGTTGGGAAAATGCCCTACAGTTAACAACTTATGGAAGTGAGTTTTCCTAAACAGGCTAATTTACTGTCATAAGGAATCCTGATTCAAAGTCCAATATGCTCCATCGTTTGGATGACAGCATAGGACAAAGAGCCTACGAAGAACAACATGATTGTGAGCGAGTTTTCCTTCTTTTATAAGATAAGTAAGTGAGTTTTCATAAATTGCTTGAGTTACTTCTTGAAGCCAAATCCAATTTCAATACACTACAATGAAATTATAACAATTGAATACCTGATGAATATCAAAACCATTCAGAAAAATAATCACCAAATGATGATCATATTCAATAAAATAATAGATAATAATTAACAACAGCAAATGTTATAAATAATATGCTTACCACAAAAGATACGTCCATAAGATGACACACATTCATTTCAATCAGATCTATCAAACGGCCAGGTGTTGCAATTACAATATCCTGAGTGGAAAGAAAAAGAGTGATATATAAGAGGCAACACTTAGAAATTTAGCCTATTATACATGATAAACTATCACCTCCTAAAAGAATACGCAGATGCACTAGGGCAAATAAAATGTAGTTTCAACAAATCAAGCAAGATTAATAGACTGGCAAATATTACATATAGCTACAACATTAATCTTTACTTCAGAGGAACCTTAAATTCGTAGCCAGGAAAGTTAAAAGGTAAAATAAAAAGAATAAATTCTGGAAGGTAAAATTGCAAAATCAAAATTAGAAGGTGTGGTAGTCAATCAATGTGCACACTTTAAATATAAGATAATAAACAAATAAAGGTAGCCAATTAAAATTAGAGAGGTAAAATAGAATCTCTTACAACACCAGACTCTAGGGCTGAAATTTGAGGTTGTTTTGAAGTTCCTCCATACAAACAAACTGAATTCACACCACAGGGTTTCCCAGCTTTTGACACAACATCATAAATCTGCAACGAGCGGGTACAGCCAAAAATTGATCAGATACTTTGAAATAAATTTCATTGCAACAATAAACAGAACAAAATAAAAGAAAACACAAATTATGGAGTAGAAATTAACAATAACATCAACAAAATCATGTAAAATAGATATGCTAAACAAAGCCTAATAAAAAATAATACAACTTGCTTCCTACTTCTGGACTAAAATCAATGCAACACCAGCAAAACAGTTCAAAATTTGAAAAGTTTTGCCTACATTTTTAACTTTGAATATACAAGATAAACATAACAGTAGCTTTGTTTTGTTTAAAAATAAAAAATTAAATTTAGAAGTACCTCAATTACTCGCACTGATTCTTGTCAACATAATTGAATGTGTTCAAAAATTAATAGCTTTGGCTCTTTTTTTTTTTTTTTTTTTTTGCATAAATCCTACTTGCAACATGATTAATACAATGTCCTTAAAGCCTATATGCGATGATCGATTCCGAAACCATCACATATTATTCATTGAACCTAATTGCATTTTAATTCCCTATAAGAACAAGGGTCTTGACTAAGAGAAGCACAAATTACAAACTACAAGAAAAATTATAACAATTGCAAACAGCTTAGGCCCAAAACAGAACATACTTGGTCAGCCAACTCCCTAGTAGGTGAGAGTACAAGGCAAAGCGGATTCGCCCTCTTCGCCAACTTACCCTTTCTCTTATTCAACACATGCATAATCGCCGGCACCCCAAATGCCAATGTCTTACCTGCTCACACAAAACCAAATCACGTAAACAACAGCCACAACTTAAAAATCCCAAACCAATAAAACACAGACCAAAACTCACCCGACCCAGTCTTCGCAATCCCTATAAAATCACGACCATTCAACAAGAAAGGCCATGCGTGTGACTGAATCGGAGATGGGCTCTTGAAATTCTTGCAGCAATCCAATACATTCTCTGGAAGCTTCGACTCAGTAAAGGTTTTCCACGGCACGTACTTCGCTTCCTCCACACCCTTTCCCGTCACCACCACTTTTCCCTCACCTTCTTCTTTGTTAAATCCTTGTTTGGCTTCATCGGTGGTTTCATTTTCATTACCATTCTCTTCCTCTCCTTTGTTCTGTTTACTCTTTTTTTTCTTCTTCTTAGGATCATCCGTGCTTTCTTCTACTTCGGCTTCTTGCTCCTTTCTGTGCTTTTTCTTCTTCTTCTTCTTCTTCTTTTCGTTTTCCACGTCGGTTTCAACCGCTTCAAGCTTTCGTTTCAGATCTTGTTCATCGGCTTCTTTCTCTTTGTGCTTGCTCTTCTTCTTGTTGGGTTTGCTTTCGTTGTTGTTGGTGGCCTCGTCGGCGAGTGGTTCGCTGAGAACAGTAGTTGCATCTTTCAGTTTCCGGCCCATTGTTGAAGCTCAGCCTCAACTGCTATGCAATGCGAAGCGAACGAATGAAAATGTTCCTGCCGAGAGGTTTTTATTTTAGGGTTTTAGTTTGAAATTTAGAGGATAAATCCCTAAACCTCCTAAAACTCGGAAACATTACATTTACACCCCCAGATTTGGCGGCTACCACAGTGTTTTTATCGTTACATCACCCTGACACTTGGCTGCAGTTTATGGAATCCAACGGTTTTTTTTCCGTTGTCTTTTCTTTCATACAATTTTATTATTTTATTTGATAACATATTAACAAATACTTTAAATTTTGACTTAATTTTAACCATAAAATAATTATATATGATTAGTTGTATTTGTAATTATGAAACAAATTATTACTTTCAAAGGTGCAATTAATAAAAATAAATAACTTTAAATATATTATTGATAAAAAAGTCTAATCATTCATTGATTAAAATTAAACTAAGACTTATTTATTAAAGTTATTACTATTTTATTTATTTCAATCTCAATCTCTCGATTCGATGTTAAATATTGGTATAGATTGGGATAGATTTTTATTATTAAGTCATTCGATTATGATTTTTTAAATCATTGTTAGAATTTTGTTGGGTTTGATTAATAATTATCTCATTATTTCGAATATTATGAGCTAATTAATATTCTAATTCATATATTTTGAATATCAATGTTACGTTTTCTTTTATTAGATTTTTTTAATTATTTGATACAGAAAAATAAAACGATTAAATTAATGTTTGAACAAATTTTATTAAAGTTGGTAACTTCCTTTTCACCTTTTAATTGTATAAAGTTTGAATATAAAATATAATTTTTAGTTAACTAATATTTGATTTGTTAATCCCGTTTTGAAAGGGTAAATCGGATAATGTACTATCTGACTGATGTCATTATCATCCATTTTTAACAGGCCGTTAATTGCAATTTTATCAAATCTAGATGGCTTGCTACATCCAGTAATTTTTTTTTCCTTTTAAACGAGGGGGTTCCTGTATTTATCCCTTGTTTGACTAGACTTAGAAACGGGCACGTGGGGTGGTCCGATCGCCACTCGACATTCGGACTCACGAAAGGGGTAGCATCAGATCTTTTAACGGAGGAAAAAGTTAGGAAAATTTTCTAGGCGATTCTCGGCAACCAAACACGAGACGCAGAGAGATGAGAGGAGTAAACAAGCAAGGAAACTACACAAACCCATGTTTGACGATGCACCAACCGTGGGCTTCACTGCTCGTTTATGGGATTAAGCGCATTGAAGGCCGCTCTTGGCCTGCTCCTGTTAGAGGTATCACATCAATCAAAAACGAAACTTTACTTCACAAAACCACTTTGAAGATGATTTTCTTTATTTTCATGAGATTATTTTGACCATTACTCCAAACCCAGTCGATTTTTTTTTTAACCTTTGCTTTGCTTCAGCGCTTCCGGATTCTGATGTAGTTTGCAATACAGTTAATTTAGTTTGAGTGAAGTGAAGTGGTTCCAGCTGAAACTAAGTGAAGTATGTGAGGATCACTGTTTCTCAAGCGGGAATGATGATGTTTTGTTTACTCTGCCATGTCTTCTGTGATTGTGGACGTTGTTTGATTGTACATTCAAGTGAAGCTTTTTGTTCATCTGTCTGTTTTTATTTCCATTATTGTGTTTATAATTTGATTTTTTTTAAGGTAATTCTTTGTTAAGTTGAAAGTTTAGAATTTTGCATTAGTAAACAGTTTAACTTTTTCTTGAAAGATGGTTTGAATCATACAGACTTGTCTTGAAGGTCGTCTTTGGATTCATGCTGCAAGCAAGGTTCCTGAAGAAGATACCATAAGAGCAATGGAGAACTTTTACAGGGAAATTTATGCAGTGAATGGGATTACCGATCTCAAGTTTCCAGAACATTATCCTGTTTCAAGACTTCTAGGTATTCAGAATTGTTATAAGTCCTGTGTGTTTTTCTTATACTACACAAAAATTAAAAATCCAAAATGTGTAAGGATTTGTTTTATACAAAAGTAGACGTATTTTCAGGTAATAAAACACAAGTGACTGTGTCTAGCATGCATGCTTAACAGACTGCTTTATGATGCTGGTATCCGAAAATTATAATAAGGTCTCTAACATGGAAAAAGATGCTAAACAAATATTTTCTTGTCTTAGCATCCACACCTTAGCCAGAAGACCTTGTAAGTCCACTTGGTACTGTGGCTGAGTGCCTTTTGTACATTGATATTGCAAAGAATTAAACATTACACAGATAAATTTGGACTGAGTGTGATGTGAATAGAATGATAAAAGAAAGTAATTAACCCAACTGTGGAAGAGTCTTTTCATTTTCAACTGAGATTGTGCCAAGTGGTGACAACTCTTCTTATCTGCAGCGTCAATATTAAGCTAGAATGAATATCATTATGGAAAATTCTTCAATTTTTTTTCCTCTTTTTCTTTTTCTTTTTCTAAGTCTAAAATTTTGTAATATTGGGATGCCCTGTGTATCGTACAGGATGTGTTGATGTAGTTGGCTGTCTAAAATGCGAAGAACTTGCAAGCTGGGAAGCGTTACCTGAAGGGGTGAGCTATCTACGTCCCTGATATTTTCATTTCCTGATTTTTCAACTTCATCTCGTCTCACAGTGATGTGAATGTGCTGAATCAGTCTATATTATTTTTGATGCAGGTAAGGCTAGAAGGACAAACAGATTTTTGCTGGCTTTGTGAAAATCCTCAGGTGAGTTTTTCACCCTGATGTTTGTTACCATTCAAAAATTATTGCTGAAGCACTTCTGATGCAACCAAATGCAGAAATTGTTAGTTCCATTTGAAATGCGTGGCTATCAGGGTGTTTATAACTTGGAAAAGAAGGTACATATGGTTCAAAATGTTACTACTTGCATCTTTCTGTTTTTCTAAATTGGGACTGACTTCTGCACCTGTCCTAGATTTATGAAGCTGCAGTTAGGGGTCTTACCCCAGTTAAAGGTCCATTTCCAGTAAAATTTCCACTTCCAGATGCGCGAGATCCTTTTTCTTTGAAGCCAGGATCTCTTTCTTTGCAAGTCTCTGAAACGAAATCATCTATGACTGAAAAATCATCAACTCTTAATGAGGCTATTGCCTGTGCACGAGCAGCAGCGACACAGTTCAACAAAAAGAATCAAGATCTTCAAACAAATACCGTGCAAAATAGGGAACCTTATTCATTAAGAAGCAAATCAAAGAATAAATCTGTGAAAGAGGATGGTTTTAATGAGGGAACTTCAGCATCAGTTGAGATTGAACCAAGCAATCACATCAAGTATGTGGAAAGCAGTAGCCACGATCAACCTCGGCCAGATTTGAAACAGCATCCTGGGCCTCCTTCCAAAGTATGCTGTTTCCCATTCCGTTTTTTCCCTTATATATATGTATACATACATTTTAAATGATTGGTTAAACAATTGACTGTTTTAGTAAGTTAGTCTATAGATGACTAAAGGACAAAAGGACTGATTTATAATGAAATTTAACAAACTTATCGGGTTGATACTTAACAACTCAAGAGGTTAAACTGACACAAATATCCCTGATAACTGACCCATCGAATTAAAATCCCCTGAGTCACATTTGGGTTTTGTCCCTTGAGTTTACAAACTTAATAATAACTCAAAACTTAAAGGGATAAAGAAAAGGAGAGTTGCACATAACAGAATATAGTACTATATGAACATGTACCAGATGCTAACAGGTACCTGTTTTCTAGTCCATTCCGTGTATTTGATTTCATTTTTCATTTTTGGCACTACATCCTGATCACTGGGCAGGTAATCTGTTTTTTCTTAACCATGTTTTATGTACCAAACGAGCTGGGATTGTCCCTAAATACTCAGGGTACCTATATGCATGATGGAAAAATGAAATTTTAGTGTAGAGTTTCAACTATATCTTCTTGCTGGATGTGAAACCGACATGGATGACGGCACTGCCTCAAAACTCATCCTCGAAAATTCATATATTAAGTTTTCAGAATGTTCTTGCTATCTTGATTCTTTTAAATATTGACACCGTCCTTTAATTTTCAGTTATTTGCTGCAGCATTGCGAGGACTGAAGCCATCATGAGTTTCCATTTATTTTTTGAAGTTCTGTAAATTACATCCATGAAGTATAGTAGCACCCAGCAGTTGTAATTTACATTTAGAGATTCCAGCGCTTCTGTCAGGGCAATCAGGACCAAATTTTCTACTTTCTTTTATTTCATATTGTGCTGACTATCCTTATTGTAAACATAGCTGTTTGTACTTTAAACCAAGACAGTTTGTGCGCTGTCTTATTACGTTGTACAAAAGAAGTTGTTTGATGTAGTCCAGAAACTAGTAGAAATTGAAAATGTCGACTCTCTCTTCGTGCGATTTGCCTAAAATGTAGTACAGTAGTATTGCTTAGTTAAAGTTTGATCTTTGAATTGCTGATAAATTGATCATTACTTTCTGGTGATGGATCATTTCCTACCCCGGAAACTACTGTTACTTTGTGTGCGTAAAATATTAAGGAAAATTTTCAAGGATTGACCCTGTTAAGTGCTTGCTTTGTGAACAGGCTAGTTTTCCAGAAAATGTCGCAACAAATACAGTGTAGTTGATGTATTGCATATCAATTTTTAAAATTTATATAAAAGTTATATAATTTTTATTTAATAATTTTTATATATTTATTTATAATTTTTATATAATTTTTAAAATTGATATATGATACGTGAGTTGTACTGTAGTAACGTAAAACTTAATCACAGTCAAACTATTGTTGCCGTCGTGCAGAAGTTTTAATGCAAAAATACCTCTGAAAAAAAAATTATTAGAAAGCAGGACATCAATTAAAATTTAAAAATTAAAACTTTTTAGCTTTCAGTGCTTCCCTTTTAAGAATTTTCTGCTTTCAAGGCAAAATGCAACATGATCATTGATAATAAAACAAATTATTAAGAAGATTCGATTCCTTATCAGTCATTGCTGCAATTAACGATTGTTGCTTGCACACAGCCACAACCATTCTATTTACGCTTCAGCTTGATTCTCTGTGACAAACCTGATTGGCTGTTGCTACAGAACTTCTTAAATTCTGGAATTTGAACCCCAGTTGCCAAACTCACATCACATGTCATAACCACTAAAATTTATAAAATATAATACAATTATTTCCCCTATTTAAATTAGTTTGAGAATTTTATGTTTAAAAGTTATTTTAAAGCAATTTTAATCAAATATATTTTCTTAAAACATTTTCATACTACTGCCTTTAGAAATGAATAACTCTATCTGAATTTTCAAAAAATGCTTGAATACCAAATAACCTGTACCACCACATTGTCATTTTGGAAGCTCTATTGCCACTTTTTTTTTTTTTTTTTGCTCTTAGAGTGCAAGTATGTAATATAATCTCATCTTTTTCCCACTCGGTATAACATTGTCCAATTTGGATTCAAGTTCTAAGGTTTTGTTTTCTGAGACAATTCTAATAAAATCAGAAATTCCTTTCTTGTGCAAGAAAAAAAAAATACCTGAAACCTAAGTTGAGGGCAATTGCCCAATGCCATGCGAAAAGTTCTGACTCGGAACCAAACAAAGCAAATACAGTTTTTCAGAAAACTCCACACACTCACGTTAGTTGCTAAAGATGAAAATGGATGAAGTGGGAGGGAAGGAATTGATTTGCTTTATAATTGGCTTTATGGCTTTATGTGCCAACATCATTGTCTCCCTACTCATCGCAGACAGAAGCCACTCACGGGCTCTACAACTATGAGAAGATGCCAATGAGATTCTACACTAAAATAATTTATTAGTTTTTCGTTTTTCTACGTCCGGTTAAGTTTATCATTTGAAGGTGTTTTTTTTTTTTAATTAGACTAATCTCACAAATCTCTTTTAGAAATTTTTTTTACGTGAATCAATTTAATTTGTTTTTAATTTATTGTTAGAGGATTGAAACTTAAACTGTTAAGTCAAAAGATTATAATACTTTAACTATTTTATTTAAAAGTTTAAGTTTGTAAATCGAGACTTAATATTGGTTTCATGCTTCAATAGTCTAAATCCTGCAAACTTGAAATGTAAACTAAAATAATGTTAGAAATGAAAGACAAAGCATGCATTTAAGTATATATAACAAGGGATACTTTGATGCGAATATTTTTCAAGTTTGAATGAACAGAGGAGGAGGAGGTATCAATTGTTTGTTTGTTCCACTATTTTTAAGTTTGATTATGGGCTAATTGACAGCGTGTGTTTCATGCTTTTGCAAGTCAAGTATCTCCATAATAGTCTCCAAGGATCCAATTATGATTGGTTTTTTAATCAATTTTATGATTAATTAAAGAATTAACTTAAAATATTATATTTAAAAAATCGATAAAACAAATTAATGATTGATCACTACTTCACTTAAAGCATAACACAAAGAGAGACAAAGAGTATGGGCATCTATAAAATTTGTCACCTCATAATTAAGCATATATCAAAGTTGTGGACAGCGCAGCCCACTTGCTTCTTCCTTTTTATTTTATTTTATTTTATAATAAGTATCAACCTTTAACATTAAAAGTTTATTTTTTATGTGCAATTTTAATCTTAAAGTTAAATTTTATCATTCTCTTTAAGAAAATTTTAATCCAATTTTAAATTAATTTGCTTTTAGTAGAATGAAATCTAGTTAAATTGAATCGGTTGAGAAAACAAGTTCTCATGTTATACGAAAGGGACGAGTTCCCATAATTGTAATTGATAGTAATTTATATTTGGATTTTTTTTTTCGGGGATCATTTTCAATGACAACAATTGAACAGATTAGATATTAAAAATTATAAATGTATTGAAATACGTCAAAATCCATCAAAATCAATAAAAAGAAAATGCCTCGATTTTGATTGAGAGTGATTGAATAGGATTGTGAATAGTGTAAATACAATATTAAATTTTTCGTTTTGAAGAAAAATAAAACTTCGGTTATAATTACTAATATAATAATTTTAGTTTTACGTGCCAATAATTTGTTGTTTCATAAATTGTCTCTTTAGAATATTACAAAAATAAATTTTTATTATTTCAAGCTGCCTAAACATTCGAAAAATTATTATACACTACTTAAGATCTTATGAGTGAATATAAACATTTTCAAACTAGATAAAGCTCTGCAAGGTTGTAACTTAAATTTTTTATTAAAATTTTTTTATATTAATTAACAATTATTCCTTTAATTCAATTAATGATTAATTATTTTGGAAATTTAAAGTAAAAAATTATAAGTTCAAACAAAGTAAAATATTATACGTACAAATTTTTTAACATAAAAATTGTTCAAGTTGACCTAATAGTAATAAATCTTATTTGGTTGCTTCAAGAGTAACTATTTATGGGCTTTATAGAGCCATCCTTTACGAAATTAAGATAATAATATTATACTTATAAAATTTATATATACGAATTTTATAAAATTAATACGATATCAAATAAATAAAAAATAAAAAAATAATATAATAAATGTTGATGCACGGTTTCCGGACGGCCGGGGGAGCGGGTCGGAGCTCGGGTCGTGCGACGGGTCCGGTCCTGCGAGCACAGAAAAACTGTCAGGGGTTCCGGCGGTGGTGCCGGCGGTGACCCTCCGACGCTCAAGTCAGTATCCGGCACTCCGGAATTTTCTGAGAGAAATTCCTAGAGAGAGAAGCTCTCAAAAATAGAGGAATTGTAGAGAGATAATAAGTTCAGAAAAATGTGCATTTGTCAACTTGTGAAAAACTTACCTTGAGCAACGTTCCGGAGGGTATATATAGGAGTCGGGATGGGCTATTGTGGAACCCAGATAATAGGCCCAGAAGATGGGCTACAGTAATGGGCTTACTGTAATGGGCCCATGTAATGGGATACGGTAATGGGCTTACCGTATGGGCCCGGATAGTAGGATACAGTAATGGGCTTACTGTAATAGGCCCAGCTAATGGGATACAGTAATGGGCTTACTGTAATGGGCCCATATAATGGGATACAGTAATGGGCTTACTGTAATGGGCCCATGTAATGGGATACGGTAATGGGCTTACCGTATTATAAATAATTGAGCTGGGCTGGGTCATTGTGGGACCCAGATAATGGGCCCAGATAATGGGCCCAGATAATGGACCACAGTAATGGGCTTACTGTGTTAGAGACAATTAGGCCCAATATTATTATGGCCATAATAGTAGTCCCCCCAGGCCCAAGTTGACCAATGGGTCGACGTAGGGACTATTTAGTTGTTTCTGGGCTAAAAATTAAATGTGTCAGGGGGCCAGCCCAAATATGTGATTTATTAAACCCTAAGTTGGTGCTCTATATATGACACAAGTATTGGGGAGTAGGGTTTACTCAAAAATAGGAGAGAGCACCCGGGGGGCAAGCAGTACAAGTGACCCCAGCAAACAGGACTCTCTAACCTGAGCCCGAATTTTCTAACCGCCACAAGTAAGTACTTTTCTCTTGTGTATACACTTTAGAGTGCATGGAAAAATTTTTTCTTTAATGCAAAAATTCTGTACGGATTATGCCCTACGTATGTTTATGCGATTGTGTGTGAAAGAAAAAGAAATATGAATGAGTTTTTGGACGTGGTGGAGTCCCTGGGCGCGCAGCATGGGCACGCTGGGCGTGCTGCCCGGGTGCGCAGCAGGGGCGCGCTGCCTAGGCGTGCTGCCCGGGCGCGCAGCATGGGCGCGCTGCCTGGGCGCACTGCCTGGGCCGCTGCATGGGCGCGCTGGGCGAGCGGGCGAGGGCCTGTGCGCGCGGGGCGAGCGGGCGAGGGCCTGTGCGCGCGGGGCGAGCGGGCGAGGGCCTGTGCGCGCTGGGCGAGCAGGCGAGGCCCCATGGGCTGCTGCCCGGGCGCGCAGCATGGGCGCGCTGCCTGGGCGCACTGCCTGGGCGCGCTGCCTAGGCGTGCTGCCTGGGCGCGCTGGGCGATTGCACGCGCGCTGGGCGCTGCTCGCGCGAGCGCTGGGCGCTGGCCTTGCTGCCTGCGTCATGCAGGTTTACGTGAGTTTGCAAGGACTTCATGCAGGAAATTTGAATAAGTACGGGGGCATATTAGCAAATTTCGAAATTTTCATTATATAACTTCGGGGGTGCTGGTGTAAAATTTTAAAACTTTTACTTAAAATCGCGGGGGGTTTCTGAAAAATTTCGAAACTTCATTTTATTTCGCGGGGGTGTTCCTGCGAATTTTCAAACTTCAAAAATTATTTCTCTGGGGGGTGTTTCTGAAAATTTTTCAAACTTAAATAATTTTTTCTCGCGGGGGGTTTTCTGCGAATTTTCAAACTTAAATAATTTTTCCTCCGCAGGGGTTTTCTGGGAATTTTCAAACTTAAATAATTTTTTCTCCGCGGGGGTGTTTCCGCGAATTTTTAAACTTAAATAATTTTTTCTCCGCGGGCGTGCTTCCGCGGATTTTCAAGTTTCAATATTTTTTTCTTCCGCGGGCGTACTTCCGCAGGTCCGCTGGTGTTCTTCCGCGGACTTTCAAGCTTTAATAATTTTTCCTCCGCGGGTGTGCTTCCGCGGGCTTTCAAACTTGAATAAACTTTCCTCCGCGGGCGTGCTTCCGCGGATTTTCAAGTTTCAATATTTTTTTCTTCCGCGGGCGTACTTCCGCGGGTCCGCGGGTGTTCTTCCGCGGACTTTCAAGCTTTAATAGTTTTTCCTCCGCGGGTGTGCTTCCGCGGGCTTTCAAACTTGAATAAACTTTCCTCCGCGGGCGTGCTTCCGCGGATTTTCAAGTTTCAATATATTTTTTTTTCTTCTTCCGCGGGTGTGCTTCCGCGGACATTCTAACTTTGAATACTTTATCCTCCGCGGGTGTGCTCCCGCGGACTCTCGATACAGTCCCCCAGCAGTTTTTTTTTTTTTTTTACTCACCTCTTCCTTCCCTCAGTAGACTTGGTTTGATGACTAACGACCCCTCTTTGACTGTGCAGATGGCTAGAGTCAAAACCACTGTAAGGTTGATACGGGGGGAACCGAGTCATCAAACCTAGTCTTCCAGGGGCAAGGATCCGGCGACCAACCGTAAAGAAGTTAACGAATTTTATCAAAACTTCTTGGGTCCGGATCGGGAGTTGGGACAAAATTCTGTCAACCATGAGGTGGTAGACACTGAAGGGGACAGCGACTGGTCGTCCTCTGCTACATCGGATAGCGAACCGGAGGCCGAAAAGTGGTGGGAGGCGGACCATATTGATTACCAGCTTCCAGAAGACCGATTAAAGACATATAGAGCCCATTTCCTTATCCCCGCTTCAGTCATCCTGTTTCTTCCAAGGAAGGGTGATCGGTGGAGTAAGCCACCCCGCGGTGTCATTGGTCTAAGCTTAGAGCTATTGAGAGCTGGTCTCCGGGTGCCTTTTGATAACTACGTTCGCCGTATACTCGATGCTATAGGCATCGCTCCTTCCCAACTGTCGGCCAATGGGTGGAGGCTTCTGATAGCTTTTCAAAGTTTATTCAGAAGTGCCGGCCTTGGCGACCCTACCACCAATCATGTTAAGCACATATTTGCCATTCACCCGCCGAATGGAGAGAAGACGGGTTACTATTTTATATCCCAGCGAGGGAAGACGGATGACCCCAACCGCCTTTTTGGCATTCCTTCCCATGTGAAAGAATGGAAGTTTTAGCAATTCTGGTGTGGTGGCGGTTGGAAGTATCAGGAAGGTGCTCGTCCAAAGGGGGAGAAGTTGAAGATTAAGAGGCATTTTGGTGTTTGTGGTACCATATTATAATGGCTCCTTATCTGACTTTGTTATGACCACTCTTGATCGACTGACATTATTTTCTGTTTTTGTTGCAGCTTCTTGGACCAAGCGTCCGCTGTTGTCTCAAAAAGAGAGGGACGACTTGCAAGTGGTGCTCAAGCTACCCGTGGATGCGAAGAATGTGAATAACCTCACTGATCGGGAGCAGTTGGCCCGTCTTGGCTTATCACCTCCCATTCCTCCGGAAGGTAAGCTGGGTCATTACTTTTCGATCTTATTTCATCAAACATGTACTTGCAGTCTTACCAGTTTTATTTTCGTGCAGGACTATTCCCATTACATCCTACCAAGAAGCGTTTTGCTCAACTCGTAGCCAAGATGCCACTTAAGCCTTTCACTCATGACAAACCTAGTTCATCCCAGAAGAAGCGGAGTGGCAGTCCTCCAATTCTCAGACCTCCGAAGAGGAGAGCTAGTAGTCACAAGGAGGCTCCCGTACGGAAGCCAGTTCCTGAAAGGTTTGCCTCCGTTCAGCCTGCGGGTGAAGTGGCAACCTCCCAGCCTACTGGGAGCCGTTTACCTTCAGCCACTCAGCTACCCAAGCGCTTTACTTTTGACAGTACGGGCTTTCAGGGCGGCTCAACATGTGGAGACTACCTTCAGGAGTTGTCTCAAAATGCTGCACGCCTCATGCCTACCAATGTCTTTCCAGGAGACGTAAGACTCTTATACTTTGATGCGATCGCCGTCGGGATGGGCATCATCCTTCAGGTTAGGCTTCATTGAAACCCTCTCTTCCTTTTTTCTTTATACTTTGACAGTCATGCCTTAACTCCTTCCCTCTCCTTGCCTTCCTTTCTGTAGGCGACAGAACCCTTGGCTCAAGGGGAGTCTACCAATACCAACCTCCTCAAGGAAGTAAACCTTCTCACTTCCGAGGTGGACGACTGGAAGGCGAAGCATCTAGTCTGCCTTGACAACTTAACCGAGACGGAAAGTAGAATGGCAGAGATGAAGGAACAGATTGGTAGGCTGAAGGCTGACTTGTCCGAGGCCAAGAAGGAGGTAGCTATCCAGCGTAAAAGGGCCAATGATTTTAGCCAAGAACTTCGAGAGAGAGCTACTGCTGAGCAGGGTAGGATAGGCAAAGCAGTGGCTCGCTTCCGTAGGGGTCGCATCTACCAGCAAGCTATGGAACGCTCCTACATTGAGGGAGTCTGATAGGTGTCTATTTATGTATTACTTTTATATCAATTCGTCCATGTTTCTTTGCTATATTCCTTGGTATTTTTATGTTTTTGTGTGGTTTTGATGTTTGTAGGAGTTTTGGAGCAACTTGCACAAAAATGGAGTAAAACCCTTCATTTTCACCTCTGCTAGTCAACCGTCTTCTCGGATTTAATTGTATTGATATACAATGAACCCGATGACATATTATATACCGTTGGAAAGCTCTCGAAGTCTATTTTCTGGAGAAATTTACGGTTTATACATCCATTCAGTGTACCAAAAGTTGTAATCAAAACAGTGTGAGAAGTATAGAAATGTAATTCCACAAATCACTGTAGCATGTACAATACGGGACACTGTAGCAGGTTACTGTAGCAGAGTATTTAAACACATTTTAGGGTTTTATTTTGATAACTTGAAGAGGGGAGAACGTGGTGGAGGCTGTAGCTCTGGATTCTTTCATCTCTTGGAGTTCTTGAAGGAGAAAGGAAGCATGGAAAGAGGAAGAACTACAATCCAAAGAGAATTACATCAAATTTGCTAAGTTTTTCCCTTCCCTTTCATTTTCTGGAATGTCTCCATTTTGTATTGTATTTACCACGTTCTTAAACATGTGTAACTGAATCTGAATTGGTTGAGGGTGATTTCAAAGCCCCTGATATGGTTTTTGTGAGTTGATTGTGCAAGAAGTTGTTATCCAATTCTCTAATTGAAGTTGCTTGTTTTTTCCCATATCTAATGCTTATGATTGCTTGCTGATTGTATTTGGAATGGCCAACTGAATATAATCTGGTTGTTGTCTATTACTAGAGTAGAAATCTTGATCCGTAATTGTCTTGAATTTCTAATCCTTAGTAGCAAAATTGTGATCAGAGATTGCAATTGGATAATAAAACCTAAGTTAAATAATCCGAGCTTGTGTGTTTATTGCTTAGATCAACCTATCTTTCTTATCATAATGCATCCATTGAATTAAATTCAGAGAGCTTGTTCTAGGTTGTTTAATGGATAGAGATTAAATAAAGAGCTGTTTTATTTAACAACAAAGTAAGGAAAGATTGGGATAACAGAGCTTGTTGTTATCTACGGTTGATAACTTCAATGCTGTAATTGGATGACAATTCTATGTTAATTCGCAAATCCATATCTTGTGGTAGAGAAGGATCCCTTAACCAGATGTCTCCCATTGATTTTTCATTCAAATTTACTACTTCTGTGTTGTTATGTCTTTACTTGTCCATCCTATTAAACTTAAATTAGAGAGCTTGTTTCTAGGTTGTTTAATGGATAGAGATTAAATAAAGAGCCTGTTTTGTTTAACAACAAAGTAAGGAAAGATTGGGATAACAGAGCTTGTTTTTTATCTACGGTTGGTAATTTCAATGGTGTAATTGGATGACAATTCTACAATTAATTCGCAAATCCATATCTTGTGGTAGAGAAGGATCCCTTAACCAGCTTTCTCCCATTGATTTTCATTCAAATTTACTTTCTGTTTTGTTATTCTTTACTTGCATTCTTATTTCATTTAGTAAAGCATTCAACAAAAATCCCCCCCTGTTTAGTTTATTGTTGCTGGAAATAACAAATTCAATTAGAATCAATCTCGTGGGAACGATATCTTACTTATCACTTTATTACTTGTGCGACTAGTATACTTGCTAGTTTCGAACGCATCAAGTTTTTTGCGCCGTTGCCGGGGATTGATTTTCTAATCGATTTGTTATTTTGTTTTCATTGTTGATTCATATTTTAGTTTGTTTTTTTTTTATTATTTGTGTTTAGACGACATGGCAGTAAATTTCCATCAATTCAGTGGCAGATTTGAGCCCCAACTACCATGGAGAATAAATGAGGTAAGCACTCCGAACATTGAACAACAACTTTCTGATCTAACCTCTCTTATGGAAAACATGGCTGTAGGAGATATGCAAAAATCTTATGAATGTGGGATATATTCTACGATGGAGCATCCAATCGACATGTAGCCAACTTTACAAGAAGAATATATGGAACAAGCCAATGCCATGGGTGGATTTCCAGGACAAACGAGGCAATGGTATGATCCTTTCTCTAGCACTTACAATGCTGGATGGGAAGATCAACATAATTTCAGTTACTGGAATCATCAACCCATCACTCCAAATGTGATACCAAATCGGCCACAAAGTTTCAATCAACCTAGAGTGCAGCAACCATTTCAAATGCAACCACCACCAATGCCACATCCAGCACCGCAACCAGCTTCACACAACTCAGGTATGTCTCTCCAGGACATTGTTAATGCACTTGCCACTAACACAATGCAATTCCAGCAGGAAACTGGGGCAAGTATCCAAAACCTGGCAAATCAAATGTGACAATTTGCCACTAGCATGAGCAAATTCGAGGGCCAAGGCTCAGAAGAATTATCTTGTCAAACGATGATCA
Organism: Boswellia sacra; assembly: GCA_013180625.2. Lineage (NCBI taxonomy): Eukaryota > Viridiplantae > Streptophyta > Magnoliopsida > Sapindales > Burseraceae > Boswellia > Boswellia sacra. The sequence goes on from SNVD02004062.1 coordinate 18,875, forward strand.
ATCCAAGAGAGAATTCTTGTGCGATAACTTTGCAAAATGAAGAGCAATTAGATGTCCTGCCAAAGAAATCACACACTGATGAAGGAGATGACACCACTTCCACCATGAACAAAACACTGACTTCTCAGGTAAATCCTATAACTCCCATTCCTTCATATGTTTCTCCTCCACTTTCTCCGAGTAGATTTGCACAATCGAAGGAGAAACAAGAACAAGAAATCCTGGAAACTTCTCACAAAATCGAGGTAAATATACCACTTCTGGATGCTATTGAGCAAGTACCTCGTTGTACAAAATTTCTCAAGGAGTTATGCACCGACAAGAGAAAGTTGAAGGGAAATGAGAAAGTAAGTGTGGGGGAAAATGTTTCAGCTGTATTGCAAAGAAAAATTCCTGCAAAATGCAAAGATCCAGGTACGTTCATCATTCCATGCACCATTGGTAATACCAAGTTTGAAAGAGCTATATTAGATTTAGGAGCATCTATTAATGTCATGCTATATTCTATTTATGCTTCTTTAAATCTTGGACCTTTTGCGAAAACTGGTATTACCATTCAGTTTGCTGATCATTTTAATGCATATCGCAAAAGAGTTGTGGAAGAGGTGCTTGTGCAGGTGA
>SNVD02004063.1:0-19413 GCA_013180625.2 Boswellia sacra
AAGTAGGTCTTTGAATGGATCTCCAATGACCCTAAAATTAATGTTGCAGCTTCAACAGTTATTGGCAGACTCTTGGATGATATAGCAGGCAGAGAGGTATATAATATATATGTATGTCAATGATTATTTTTGATCTTGATTGCACTCGAAACGTTGCTATAGATTCTAACACAGATACATAGAATTCAAACAGGTTTCTCGAGCAAGAATAACAATTTTACTTGGATATTTTCTCTGGTTATATAAAATTCTATGTACAATTAACTTATAATAAAAACAAAAAATTCTAAAGGATAATGAAATTATTTTATAAAGGAAAAGTTTGATTTAAAACTGTTAGGGGTTAGAAAGATTAGAACCAACAACAAACTTCTGGGATAGACAGAGCAGATAAGAATCGAATGAGAAGAGACCCAAGCTTATACATTAGGCCAGAGTCTCACTCATTAGCGAGCTGCGATGCGACAAAAGAATTCAAAGATGTATTTTAGGTAAACGATGTCGATACTTATAATTAGCTATAGGGTCTAACAAAATTTTCTCAATTATGCATATTATATATATTTTTAATTGTAGCTGGACCAAAAGAGAAAACATGTTGCCATAGCTGTGGACTGCTACGTGAAGCAGCATAGCCTTTCTGAAGAAGAAGCAATTATATTCTTGCAAAATGAAATTCCGGTGAATGGACAGATACTAATCAAGAGTTTCTGAAACCAAAAGCGGTTCCAATTCCCTTCCGTGAGGTCATTCTCAAATTTTCTCGGGTCGCTGATTTTATGTACAAGTATGACGATGGTTACACCTTTTCGTTCAAGGTGAAGATGAAATTGCTTCTGTGTTCGCCAACCGGATCCTCCTTTGATGAGCAATCTTTATCTGCGAAAAAGGAATAATTAAGGAGCATTGAGACTTGTATGTTCATCAGTGAAGAGAATACGTTATAATAAATATCTACCACAATTAAAAGTAATAATAATCTTCACGTGTGAAGGTTGCCCTGTGGATTGTATAATTTGTATTCTGGCTTGTTATTGGATCATGTCTGTGTGGATTATAATATTAAAATACTTTAATATTTGAATTGATGCTATATATCATTTATTTTGTTTTAAACCTAAGCGTAATTTATAGTGAATAGACCATACGGCAAATGGATCCTTATAAAGAAGCTTCTACATTGAAAACAAATACATAAACGTTTTTGTTAGATCTAAAGATGATGGATTGTAATGTAAAATATAACAAAGTACTATAAAGTAAATCGACATAAAAGGTTTTTATGTGGCTCGGTTATAAAATCTATAACCATGGGCAAAAAGAGCTGTAATTCACTATGTTGTTTTTAGCTTGAAGTCCTAGGGCCTATTATAGTGGTAGACTCTCTACTTTCACTCACCTAGTCTATGTAAATTATTCTCTCAAGAACACAACATCACTGACACTAGACAACCATTATCACTGTGCATTTAACACAATATTGTGAAGAATAACATAATAAATTGCCCAGTTATAGACACATGCAACTACTCAACTCTTCAAGTCTCAGACAACCTATAAGTCTCAACATAAGCTTAACGATTTCACAGATAAACATGAATAACAATAAAAGAGACACATGCAAGCACTCAGCTCTTCAATTCTCACACAACCTTTAACTCTCAACAAAGCTTAATGCTTCACACATAAACATGAATAATGATAGAAGACGCACTGCAGCTCGCTCTCCCTTACTCTCCTTGAATGTGAATCAATGTGTGCGATCCAAAGATGTGTAGATTGCTATATATATGGTTCCTATTCAACTCAGCTTTGAATTCCTTTAGTTGCAAGAATTCCACTTTGAAAAGAATACTAATTAGGATCAATGCATAATAGGATACAAACTCATATAATTCTAATGTGAACTAGGATTATATATGTGATTAATGTCCTAATACAATATAGTATATTGTCCATATGCATTATTCCTATTAGACTAGAATTCTAATAAGTTATCCTTTTCTTTAAGGAGACTCCTAATTAAAGCTGTTGTATTTTAGTCAACAATATGAATATTAATATTAATCACATTAGGAATAGTTTTGATACTTTGGGTAATTAATTTGAATCAAACTTTTCTTCATAAGATGCCAAACCAATGTGGCACATGAAATAGGCATACACGTCAACCTAATAGTTTTATTGTAAAATGTAAGGCGGATCCTCTCCATTTGGCATCAAATTGCATATCTATCTACATTTGTGTCATAAAATTGGTGTTCTCTAAATGTGATTGCCTTATGTACAGTGGCGGACTAAGAGTTTTTTCTAAGAGGGCATACCTTTAATATTTTAAAATTATTAATTATTTTTTTATAAACCTCATGGTGCAAGGGAAATTATTAAAAAAAGTATGCATAGAAAAGAGGTATATATAAAGAACCTTAATTATCCCGCAAATTAATCCTAATATAATAAATCAAAATGCAAAATTATAATAGTTAATAATTTATCTAATAAATAAACTTATTGCCACTTACGAGTATTTTGACTTGGAAAATGTTACGTAACTATCTCACTATGAATGATATGATAAGCATAGTTATTTATAATCCCAACTTAAGATTAGAATCCAAAATTTGCATTCTAAGTCGAGAATATGCAAGCACCAATAATTGTTTTCTTTCAAAATATCTCTTTGCAATTGTTTCCAAGAAGGACATTCTTTCACAGTAATCATTATTTTTTTGTCCAAAAAGACTACGAATGAATAAATATATTAAAAAAATCAAACATAATTTTTTTAATGATGTTTACTAAATTTTACACTAATTGATAGAAATATATATTAAAAATAAAGGTATAGTACAAAAAACATATATAATTTATTTTATATGAATATAAGTTTGACATGCTAATAATTGGAAAAAATGAAAGATAAAATCTAGAAATCCAATTTTCTTTTCTTTTTTTTTTTGAAATAAAGGTTTTAACTGTAACATATATAAAGTAAAGGGGTACAGAGAGAGTTTGTGAATTTTAGAAGGCGCACTAGGGTTGGCAATGGGGCGGGGCGGGTCCGGGGCAACTAGTTCCCAGCCTCGCCTCGCTCATTTATTTTTTGCCCCACCCCCACTTGGGGCGGGGCGGGGCAAGGCAGAAAATAAATGAGCGAATCCAGACCTGCCCCGTCCCGCTCCGCCCCTGTAAAATTTCATAACCACCCCCATTCTATGTGAAGTACACAATTATGCCCATTTTTTAATAAGTTTGACGATAATATATCTTCAAACTAAAATCATACATACATATAATAATCAACAACTAAAAAACCATCATTCCATTCAAAATCTAAAATTTTCAGGTAAATAATGATTCATCAAACAATACCAAGTCAAGAACAAACAAAATCAACAAGTAAATGGCGATAACAATAAACACATTGAAGTAAACAACTGACAACAATAAAAACATACCAATTAACGAAACCAAACCAACAAGTTGATAGCACACAAGATCAACTTCCTACAATTAACACTCCAACGAAACAACCTCACAAAGATGTCATTGAACTTCCTCCTTCATCATCCAATGTTTCCTCTCCAAGCATCTCTTCTTGAGGAATTACACCTAGAAATATATAATAACCAAATTAATAACTAAATAAGGAAATTTAATAAAAGTAATAATAATCAATAAAATAAACATAGTATATTGAAACTTATACCTCGAGTTTTTAGCCATAACCAATTTTGGGCACACATTAATGCCTCCAATGTATCAGGAAGAAGTCTACTACGATGTGAACTCAAAACTCTACCACTTGTGCTAAAAGCGGATTCAGATGGAACTATGGATACTGGGATAGCCAAAACATCTCTAGCAATAGTGGACAATACAGGAAACTTACTTTTATTCATCTTCCACCAAAGCAAAACATCAAAGTCAGGACCATTAACTACATGATTCTCCATATAAATATCAAGCTTAGACTTCTTTTGCAATCTCATATTAGTGCTTTCTTTAAATTTTTTATATTCAATATCAAACTCACTTGATACACCATCTCCTGTAACACTAACACCTCCTGGATCTGGTAAATTTGCAACAAATTCACTTGACTCATTACCTATCAATAACTAACTTTGTAAAATGTTGCCAAACTTGTGATGTTGTCCTAAACTTTTTACTATGTTGAGACAATTCATCATCATCATCTTCTAGCCATCTCTTACTAGTGGATATAGCAACATCTTCAGAATCTTTATCCATGTTTAAATCACCACTATGATTTAGGGAATTTGACATCCCCATTCTTGTTGTGATTGTGAAGACATTGTTTACCTGCAAAAATCACATCTATAATTACATGCACATGGATTATCCTAACAACTAGATGGAATAGAAAAGGAAAAGTGAAAGATGTAAATTACCTGGAAATAGCTTAGAAATCTACAGAAGAGAGAGCAGAGAGTAGAGGAGTTGCAACAAACGCAAGAGTTCCAACTAATTGTCCAAATCAGATTGCCAGAGAGAGCAGAGAAAGAGCAAAGAGCAGAGGAGAATGAAATGCAGAAGAAAGAGCAGAGCTGCAACAAACGCAAATCCAAAAGTTGATTCAAACAACGAGAAATTAAATACTGAAATGCAGAATAATTAATAAAAAAATTGGCTGAAACTACTGAGAAACGTAATTTTTCAAGTGTCGGATTTCTCGACACTCGACACCCGACACTTACATGTCAAGTCGTGTCTATTCACAATCAACACTTGATATCAGTCTATTTTCGAAGACATTGAGTGTCGGATGCATCATCCGACACTCGACACAAGCTTTCATCCGATATGTCGAGTGTCGGATATGTAAAAACCAACATATAGATGTCTCGAACCATGTATCTGACACTCGACATGTTGGATGAAAGCTTGTGTCGAGCTTTATCGAGTTTTGTCGAGTTTGTCGAGTTTTGTCGAGCGTTTTGTCAGGTTGCTTGTTTTAACTTTGTTTTTTTGTCTTTTTGCATCATATTTAACTAAGGGCCCCTAATTATATCCATTTTTTCAATTTTTCAAAAAAAAAATAATAATAAACATGCAAGAAAAAAACAAACCTGCTATCATAAATATATAATAAAACATGGGAATTGAAGAAAAATTTGATGACTGATGCTATAGTCTGGTAAAATTATATGGTATTCTAAAATATTATAATTTATCACAATCACCCCTAAAAATTATATATAAGTTTAAATACTTTATTTTTTTCATATATATCTAATACTGTGCGGGGCGGGACCGGTCAAAAGGGGCTGGAGGGTGGACCCAAGCCCGGACCTGCCCTGAATGGGTCAATAATTTTGGGGACCTAAACTCGCCCCTAAATTAAAAAGAAAAAGGGTCAAGACCCGCCCTTAAAACACGGGTCACATCGGGGCCCCGGACTCGGCCGGTCATTTTACCATCCCTAAGGCTCATGGCCCACCCACACTCCCACACCCCACCAACCCCTAACCAAAACTCACGCCTCGGCGCGCCCCACCCCCACCAAAACCCTAACACCACAACCAGAAGACCAAACACTAAAGTTAATATGCATTTTAAATTTATTGGAGTGATTGAAATATCCTAAAATGTAAACCTGAGGAAAAAAATCCTTAAAAATAATATAAATTGAATACAATGACAACGAATAACGTATTTGACTTTTTTTTAATTGCTTATATAATAAATTAATTTTGGTTATTTCAAATTTATATTTAATTTTAAAGATTTTTTTTTCTCTAAATCAGTATTTTAAGGTATTTTAATTACTTCAGTTAAAGTTAACATGCAAATATTATGTTTAACTTTGATTGATGATGAAGAGGCTTGTAAGATTTTTAAACCATGGGATATCATTTGAAATTTCGCTAAACCATAGGATCGACGCGGAACATTAACTTCATATGTAATAATTAATGTTATGGGCAACTGCGCTCATGATTACTGGTTATCTAAATAAATAATTATTGAATAGATAAATTATTCTTTTCTTCGTTCATCCTAATCATAAACGAGATGATAATTAATCTTGCTTAGCTCGATTAGCAGATTGAAATGATAACGTGAAAGATTTCCGAATAAAGAAAAGATATCAAGAGGAAGAAAAATGAAAACAAGGCGACGGACACGCAAAGCAAGGCCAGTTGAAATTCAGTATCGAGTGATTGCGCTATCCAGGAAGTTAGAGTTGAGCCGTTTCCTTAATAATTGAATTCTGTACAATGAAACAATAACAACTGATCATTGATGAACCTTGCAATAAGCACAAAAAGACCTGGAGCTCAACCACACGAACTCTGCATCTGTTGAAACTTGGCAACAGGCTGTTGCCATCCAGGCTGGGGCAGAGGATTAGGCCGACCATTAATTCTTTGATAGCAAATTAGCTAGCTTCGGCCCAAAATTGTATAGTGCTGCTAATCAACAATGGGTACTCGGTTTCTGTTTGTTTAAAATATCAGTAAATGTAACGTCATCGATTCACACGGGCTTCGAAATCACTCGAAAATGTTATTATGGTCAAGGGCAGGAATTTGAGTTATTGTAATCATTCATTGCATATGTCATATGTTGAGATCTAATTTCATTTCTCTGGCGTCACTCCTCAGACATCTAATTGATCTGAAGAAATTAATTTTAGCGATTATATTTTTGAACAGGAAAAGACGTATGTTTCTTGAGAAGCTATTTCTAGCACGCTTCAATTGATTTCTGTCTTTGTCATGTTAATTTGTTATGCACAAAAGCAGATGTTTCCACGCAATTATCTTCTAGGACAACAATGGTTTAGTATTCTATGTGACGAGTTAGATTCTTACCTAATTTTTGCCCCCATATGAAATATGTACCTATTATACTACAAATTACCTTGGATTATCCACTACAACACCTTAATTATCTATGAAGACCCAAAAAAAAAAAAATGCTCTTAATAGAACAACGTGGAAAAAGAAGTTAATTGAACCTGAGATGACATTTATCAAGAACTTGTAGACGTTTACAGAGAAACTGAGATGCAGACGTCCAAGAAAGGAAGTTCATATCGTACGGATTATGCAATACAAGAGGTAACGTACGCGACCCTTTATTAGATAATTATTAATAAAGGCGCCCTTGCATTGAATGTATTTATGTGTATCAGATGAAGAGGGTAGTCCAAGGTTACATTGTTGAAGTCAAGTGGTGCAATCAAGACTATGTTGCAACAATGGAGGAGTATTTGAAGATTTCACTAGTGACTAGTAATTATAAATTGGTCGAAGTAATTTCTTTCCTTGTCATGGGAGATATTGCTAACAAGCAGGTCTTGAATGGATCTCCAATGACCCTAAGATTGTTGTAGCTTCAACCGTTATTGGCAGACTCCTGGATGATATAGCAAGCAGAGAGGCATATAATATATATGTATGTCAATGATTATTTTTGACCTTGATTGCACTCGAAACGTTGTTACAGATTCTAACATAGATATATAGAATTCAAACAGGTTTCTCGAGTAAGAAGAACAATTTTACTTGGATATTTTCTCCGGTTATATAAAATTCTATGTACAATAAACTTATAATAAAAACAGAAAATTCTAAAGGTTAATGAAATTATTTTATAAAGGAAAAGGTTGAGTTAGAAGTGTTAGGGGTTAGAAAGATTAGAACGGACAACAAACTTCTGGGATAGACGGAGCAGATAAGACTCTAATGAGAGGAGACCCAAGCTTACACATTGGGCCGGAGCCTCAGTTATCAGCGAGCTACGGTGCGACAAAAAAATTCAAAGATGTGTTTTAGGCGAAGGATGTCGATACTTATAATTGGTTATAGGGTCTAACAAGATTTTCTCAATTATGCGTACTATATATATTTTCAGTTGTAGCTGAAGCGAAAGAGAAAACATGTTGCCATAGCTGTGGACTACAACATGAAGCAGCATAGCGTTTTTTAAGAAGAAGCAATCAGAATCTTGCAAAATGAAATTTCCAGTGCATGGAAAGATACTAATCAAGAGTTTGAAACCAACAGCGGCTCCAATTCCCTTCCTTGAGGTTATTCTCAATTTTTCTCAGGTCGTTGAATTTATTTTTATGTACAAGTGTGGCAATGGTTACACTTTATCGTTCAAGGAGAAGATGAAATTGCTTGTGTGTTTGCCAACTGGATCCCCATTTGATGAGCAATCTTTATCTGCCAAAGGAATAATTAATGAGCATTGAGACTTGTATGTTCATTAGTGAAGAGAATACGTTACAATTTATATCTACTGTAATTATAAGTAATAATAATCTTCACGTGTGAAGGTTGCTCTGTTGATTGTATTTTTTGTATTCTAATTTCTTGTTGGATCATGTCTGTTTGGATTATAATATTAAAACAGTTTAATATTTGAATTGATGGTTTCATTTATTTTGTTTTAAACTGAAGCGTAATTTATATTAAATAGACCATACGGTAAATGGATCCATATAAATAAGCTTTTACATTGAAAACAAATATATAAATGTTTTTTTTTTAGATCTGAAGGTGATGGATGGCAAAATATAACAAAATACTTAAAGTGACACCAAAGGTTTTTGCGTGGCTCGGTTTTTAAACTTAAAACCATAGACAAAAAGAGTTACAATTCACTATGTTGTCATTGGCTTAAAGACCTAGGACCTATTATGGTGCTAGACTCTCTACTTTCACTCACCGAGTCTATGCAAAATTGTTCTCTCAAGAACACAACATCACTTACACAACCTCTGTCACTGTGCACTTAACACAATATTGTGAAGAATAACATAATAAATCGCCCAATTATAGGCACATGCAATTACTCAACTCTTCAAGTCTCGCACAGCCTATAACTCTCAATAGAGCTTAATGCTTCACACATAAACATGAATAACGATAAAACATGCACTGCAACTCGCTCTCCCTCTCCCTTAATCTCCTTGAATGTGAATCAATGCGTGCGATCCAAAGCTATGTGGATTGCTATATATATCGTTCCTATTCAACTCAACTTGGAATTCCTTTAGCTGCAAGAATTCCACTTTGAAAAGAATACTAATTAGGATCAATGCATAAGAGAATACAAGCATAAGAGGATACAAACTCATATTAATCTAATGTGAACTAGGATTATATATGTGATTAATGCCCTAATACAATATAGTGTAGTGTCCAAATGCATTATTCCTATTAGACTAGAATTCTAGAAAGTTATCCTAGTTCTATTAGGAGACTCTTGATTGAAGCTGTTGTATCTTTGTCAGCAATGTGAATATGAATATTAATCACCATTAGGGATACTTTTGAGGTATTAATTTGAATCAAACTTTTCTTCATAAGATGCCAAACAAATGTGTCACATGAAATAGGCATAAACCTGAACCTAACAGATTTATTGTAAAATGTAAGGCAGATCCTCTCCATTTGACATCAAATTTCATATCTATCTACAATATGTGTGATAAAATTGGTGTTCTCTAAATGTTATTGTCTTATGTACAGTGACGGACCACGAATTTTTGCTAAGAGGGGGCACATTTAACATTTTAAAATTATTAATTTCTTTTATAAACCTCATGATGCGAGAGAGATTATTAAAAAAAAGTATGCATAGAAAAGAGGCATAAAGAGCCTTAATTATCCCTCAAATTAATCCTAATATAATAAATCAAAATGCAAAATTACAATATTTAATAATTTATCTAATAAACATATTTATTGCCACTTACGTGTATTTTGACTTGGAAAATGTTACGTAACTACCTCACTATGAATGATGTCATTAGCATATTTATTTATAATCCCAAATTAAGATTATAATCCAAAATTTGCATTTTAAGTTGGGAATATGCAAGCACCAATAATTGTTTTCTTTCAAAATATCTCTTTGCAATTGTTTCCAAAAAGGAAATTCTTTCATAATAATCATTATTTTTTTGTCCAAAAAGACTATGAATGAATAAATATATTAAGAAAATCTAACATAATTTTTTTTAATGATTTACTAAATTTTATACTAATTGATAGAAATATATATTAAAAATGAAGGTATAGTACAAAAATACCATATAATTTATTTTATACAAATATAAGTTTGACATGCTAATAATTGGAAAAAAATAAAGATAAAATCTAGAAATCCATTTTTTTTTTTGAAGAAAGGTTGTGACTGTAACATATTTAAAGTAAAGGGGCACAGGGAAATTTTGCGAATTTTAGAAGGTCACCGACACACACAAACACAAGGGGGCGCCCCCAACAAACCCCCACCCTCCACACCCCCCCAACCCCCCAACCCAAAAATAAAAAGTTGATATGTATTATTAAATTCTATTCAAGTGACTGAAATATCTTAAAATGTAAAGGTAAGGAAAAAATTCATTAAAAATAATATAAATTGAATACATTGTATAGCGAATAACATATTTGACTTTTTTTAATTGCTTATATAATAGATTAATTTTGTTTATTTTGAATTTTATTATATTTTAAAGATATTTTTTTTTTCTCTAGATCAGTAATTTAAGGTATTTTAATTACTTCGGTTAAAGTTAACATGCAAAAATTATGTTTAACCTTGATTGATGATGGAGAGGTTTTTAAGATTTTTAAAACCACGGGATATCATTTGAAATTTCGCTAAACCATAGGATCGACGATAGTATTAACCTCATATGTAATAGTTAATGTTATGGGCAACTGTGCTGATAATTACTAGTTATCTAAATAAATAATTATTGAAATTGATAAATTATTCTTTTCTTCGTTCAACCTAATCATAAAGGAGATGATAATTAATTTTGCTTAGCTCGATTAGCAGATTGAAATGATAACGTGCAAGATTTCCGAATAAAGAAAGAGATTAAGTGGAAGAAAAATGAAACAAGGTGACGGACACGCAAAAGGAAGGCATAAATTCAGTACTGAGTGATTGCGCTATCCAGGAAGTTAGTTTTGAGCCGTTTCCTTAATAATTGAATTCTGTACAACGAAACAATAACAACTGATCATTGATGAACCTTGAAATAAGCACAAAAAGGCCTGGAGCTCAACCACGCGAACTTTGCATCTGTTGAGAGTTGGCAACAGGCTGGGGCATAGGATAAGGGCGACCATTAATTCTTTGACAGCAAATTAGCTAGCTCGGGCCCGAAATTGTATACTGCTGCTAATCGACGATGGGAGCTCGGTTTCTGTTTGTTTAAAATGTAAGTAAATGTAACGTCATCGTTTTACGGGGTTTGAAATTACTCGAAAATATTATTATGGTCAAGGTCAGGAATCGGAGTTATTACAATCATTCATTGCACATGGCATATGATAAGATTTAATTTTATTTCTTTGGCGTCACTCCTTAGACATATTATTGATCTCAAGAAATTAATTTCAACGATTATATTTTTGAACAAGAAAAGACGTATGTTTCTTTAGATGCTATTTCTAGCACACTTCAACTGATTTCTTTGTCGTGTTAATTTGGTATGAACAAAAGAAGATATGCTTCCAAGCAATTATCTTCTAGGACAACAAAGGTTTAGTATTCTATAAGAAGAATTAATCCTTACCTAATTTTTGCCCTTATTTGAAATATGTACCTATTATACTACAAATTATCTTTGATTATCCAAAACAACATCTTAATTATCTATGAAGACCCAAAAAAAATAAAAAGCAAAGAAAGAAAGAAATGCTCTTAACAGAACAATATGGAAAAAGAAGTTAATTGAACCTGAGATGAGAAAATGCTATGCTACAGTCTCGTTATACATACGTCTATATAATGCATGAGAGTGAGGCGAACTATCACTAACATTCACGAAGAACAATCTCTATACCATGTCTCTTCAAGTTTCAGCAGTTCCTACCTCTCCACAAAAAGCTTACCAAAGTATCAATCGTCAATCAGCAAATTATCATCCTACGATTTGGGGAAATCATTTCCTTTCATGTGCTTCGGATCCTGTGGTATATATCTTACTCTTTTTATTAATTTGTTCAAATTAAGTACAAAAACATTATACCTATTATATTTTCTCTCCGATTATTGATATAATAGTTCTATTAAATATCCAACTAACCGCATCACCAAGGACATAAAGGCACACGGACATCCAGTAAGCCACTCTCATAACATTCAGAAGACAGTATGCAAGCATTAAAAGACTTTTAAATACAGTTTTTTATAATTTGTGCATTAAAGCAACTGAAATAAAATGCTTTAATATTCAGCCATGCATAATAATTTATAGAGTTAAAAGTGTTGTGCAATGCACCGTTGTTTACGTACTTACTGTGCCAAAATATTGTCCAGAACATTGATGCTGCGACTCAGCAAGAATATGAGGAACTGAAGCAAGAAGTAAGGGGGATGCTAATCTCAACAACATATCAGTATTCCTATAAGTTGAGCTTGATTGATGCTGTTCAGCGCTTAGGAGTGGCTTACCATTTTCAGAAAGAGGTAGAAGATGAACTAGAGAAGCTATATCAAGATGATTGCCGCTATACCAACGATCTGAACACTGCTGCCCTTCGATTTCGATTACTTAGACAACAAGGATACAATGTTCCGTCTGGTGATTGCGGCATATCCCTTATATATATGATACCTGAGAGGCACCAACGCTTATCACTAAATTAATTTTGGTAAATTGCTTTGGTTGTGGAGCAGATGTATTTGGCAAATTCAAAGATGAAAATGGAAAGTTCAAATCATCCTTAGTCAACGATGTAACGAGCATGCTAAGTCTGTATGAGGCTGCACATCTCGGCATACGTGGAGAAGATGTCCTGGATGAAGCTATAGATTTCACTACATCTCACCTTAAGTCAATGGTTACTCAAGTAAGTCCTCATCTTGCTGAAAATATAACTCATGCCTTGAAATGGCCCCTCCGCAAAGCCATACCAAGGTTGGCGACAAGGCATGAGATCGATTTCTACTTGGTAGATAATCCAGTGAATGAAAAACTACTGAAGTTTGCAAAACTAGATTTTAACATATTACAAGCACAATACCGGAAGGAGCTAAGTAGCCTCACCGAGTAAGTTCAAATATTCATGTCCTTAAACATTTGCAAATTCGGCATAAATGAATTAATAAATTAGCCAGTAGAATATAACCCACAAGATAAATCTCTTAGATTGGTAGAAAGTCCATTATTAATGAGACTGACTTTACATTGCAGGTGGTGGAATAATTTAGACTTTGCAACAAGGCTGCATATGCAAGAGATAGAGTGGTAGAAGTTTATTTTTGGTCCGTTGGAGCATACTTTGAGCCCCAATACACTTTAGGAAGAAGATTCGTGACCAAAGTAGCAGCTATGTTATCGATCATAGATGATACCTACGATATCTATGGCACCCTTGAAGAACTTGAGCTACTTACCGATGCTATTAATAGGTCAATTTTCAGAAAACTATTGAATATTCAATATATTTAAAGGAAGATTAATTTCTTTTTTATTTTCTTAACAATAAGGTGCTGTCTTCACTTGATTTTTAGATGGGACATTAGCACTATAGATACACTTCCAGAGTACATGAAAAACATTTATCAAGCACTGTTAGACGTTTACAGTGAAATTGAGATGGAGATGTCCAAGAAAGGAAGTTCATATCGTACAGATTATGCAATACAAGAGGTAATCCATTTCTATGAACACGACCCTTTACTAGATAATTATTAATAAAGGCGCCCTTGCATTGAATAAATTTATATATGTATCAGATGAAGAGAGTAGTCCAAGGTTACATGGTTGAAGTCAAGTGGTGCAATCAAGACTATGTTGCAACATTGGAGGAGTATTTGAAGATTTCACTGGTGACTAGTGCTTATAAATTGCTGGAAATAATTTCTTTCCTTGACATGGGAGACATTGCTAACAAGCAGGTCTTTGAATGGATCTCCAATGACCCCAAGATTGTTGTAGCTTCAACATTTATATGCAGACTCATGGATGATATAGCAACCAGAGAGGTATATAATATATGTGTATGTCAATGATTATTTTCGATCTTGATTGCACTCAAAACGTTGCTACAGATTCAAACAGATTTCTCAAACAACAAAATCAATTTTACTTGGATATTTTCTCCGGTTATGTAAAATTCTATGTACAATAAACTTATAATAAAAACAAAAAATTCTAAAAATTAATGAAATTATTTTATAAAGGAACAGTTGAGTTAAAAGTGTTAGTGGTTAGAAAGATTGCGGACAACAAACTTCTGGATAAACAGAGCTGATAAGAATCTAATGAGAGGGGACCCAAGCTTAAAAATTAGGCTAGAGTCTCACCCACTAGCGAGCTGCGGTGTGACAAAAAAATTCAAAGAATGTATTTTAGGTGAGGGACGTCAATACTTATAACTAGCCATAGGATTTAACAAAGTTTTCTCAATTATGGATATTTTATATATATGTTTATAATTGCAGTGGGAGAGAAAGAGAAAACATGTTGCTACAGCTGTCGACTGCTACATGAAGCAGCATAGCATTTCTGAAGAAGAAGCAATCAGATTCTTGAAAAATGAAATTTCCAGTGCATGGAAAGATACTAATCAAGAGTTTCTGAAACCAACAGCGGTTCCAATTCCCTTCCTTGAGGTCATTCTCAATTTTTCTCGAGTCGCTGATTTTATGTACAAGTATGAAGACGATGGTTACACCTTCCCATTCAAAGTGAAAGATGAAATTGCTTCTGTGTTCGCCAACTCGATCCCCTTTTGATGAGCAATCTTTATCTGCCAAAGGAATAATTAAGCACTGTATGTTCATCAGTGAAGAGAATAAGTTATAATATATATCTACCATAATTAAAAGTAATAATAATCTTCACGTGCGAAGATTGCTCTGTTGATTGTATAATTTGTATTCCAACTTGTTATTGGTATCATGCCTGTGTGGATTATAATATTAAAACAGTTTAATATTTGAATTGATGCTATCATTTATTTTGTTTTAGCTCTAATTGTAATTTATATTAAATAGACGATGCGGTAAATGGACCCATATAAAGAAGCTTTTACATTGAAGACAAATATATAAATGTTTAGTGTAAAGTGTAAGGTGGATCCTCTCCATTTGGCATCAAGCTGTATATCTATCTACATGTGTGATAAAATTTGTGTTATCTAAATGTGAGATGGCTTATGTATTAGGCAACAATAACCATTTTTTTTCTTATAACTCGAAAAATTCTTGTTCTTGCATTGTTCATTGTGTTTTAAATTGAGGGCTATATCCACACCATACATGCCTGGTAGCTGAAAAATATGTGAAACATGTACACATCCCAAATAAATGACCCCAATTACCATTTGCTATTGAAATGGTCCTTTTTAATAATTGACTGATAAAGTTGGCAACAGAGTATCAACACAACCTGCCTTTGTAAAATCTCATGAAAATTTTAAGTAATTCATTTTTCACTCCCCTTCCTCGTAGTCGATAGATGAGGTGGATTAATTACTAATTAGGGGTGTTCAAAATCTAAATCAATCCACCCAAACTGACCGATCCAATCTAATCCAAACCAATCCAATTTTGATTGGATTTGGTTAATTAGTGGATTAGATTGGATTAGGATTTTCAAAAGCTGAATTAATTTAATTGGATAATGGATCCTATTATAAAAATCGGCCACAAACCGATCCGATCCAATGAAATGTAAGAAGAGTAAAATGTAATATCTAAAAACTAAAAGTGACTTTACTCATTATAATTTTAATAATCTTAATATAATAAAATATGTTTAGCCTTAAATTAAGTAGCTGAGAAATACAAGATTTCTATAATATGCATGGACGTTGATGTTAATACAAAAAAATAAATTGTTCCATATGATGCATGTCTCGTTGGAGTCCTATGAATTTATTTAAAATTGCAATTTGTGTAATGGGATGGTTTAAATGTTTATTGTTGTTTTTCATTTGGGCACTTTAATTAATTTAGAAATAAATTTTTTTGTCTCAAGTTATAAGCTACTAATATTTAATTTTGTATTAGTATATTATCATTATATTTTATATCATATCACATTAAATTATGTTTTTTTATTGGACTATATTACACTTTTTCTTAGAAAATGTTTTTCAAGTTTGGATTAGCTCATATCATATTAAAATTTTCTAGATTGGATTGGATCCGATGATGATTTCTATATTGGATTGGATTGAAAAATATCTAAACTGACCAATATCGGATTGGATTGGTTATTAGCTAAATCCATTGAATCCAAACTGACGCACACCCTTATTACCAATTCATAGATGAAAAGTGACAAAAGTTTGTAGCTTGTAGCTGACTACTTATTGAAAGACTAAAGAAGAAATGAAAATCTCTTCTATGCTATGAAATTTCATCCTAAATGATTTGACATTCACTTAGGTCTTCCATATCATTCATCAAATCATAATTATACTATCCACTTATCAATCATTAACAAAATCCACATGATTTGAGATGCAAAACTTGAAATGAGTTTTGGGAAGATTACATATTATTATTCATCAAGCTATATTACCTTAGGAATTTGAAATTTTATTGTCCATCTTATCTTTCACTTATTAGTTAACCTTTATTAATTTTGTAATTAAACTCTATCAGATATGTATGGGGGAATGGCTACGTGCCTTCGATTTTGGTTACTTAACAACAAGGACACAATGTTTCATGTGGTGAGTGCGACATATCCCAGATACCTGAACGGCCCTAACGCTTTTCACTAAAATTAATTTTGGTAAATTACTTTTGTTGTGAAGCAGATGTACTTGGCAAATTCAAAGATGAAAACAAAAATTTTAAATCATCCTTAGTTAACAATGTAACAAACATGCTAAGTCTATATGAGGCTGCAAATCTTGGCATATGTGGCCACAATGTCCTGGATGAAGCAATAGATTTCACTACATCTCACCCTAAGTCAACGGTTACTCAAGTAAGTCCTCATCTTGCTGAACATATAACTCATGTGTTGAATTGGCCCCTCCGCAAAGCCATACCAAGGTTGGCGACAAGGCATAACATCAACTTCTACTCGGTAGATAATCCAGAGAATGAAAAACTACTAAAGTTTGCAAAACTAGATTTTAACATGTTACAAGCACAACACCGCAAGGAGCTAATTAAGCAGCCTCACCGAGTAAGTTCAAATATTTGTGCTCTTAAAACATCTGCAAATTTAGCATAGATGAATTAATAAATTAGCCAGTCGAAAATAGCCCACAGGATAAACCTCTTACATTGATAGAAAGTCGATTATTAATGAGACTGACTTTACATCATAGGTGGTGGAATAATTTAGACTTTGCAGTGAAGCTGCCATATGCCAGAGATAAAGTGGTAGAACTTTATTTCAGGACGGTTGGAGCATACTTTGAGCCCCAATACACTTTAGGAAGAAGAATATTGACCAAAGTATTAGCTATGATATCCATTATAGATGATACCTATGACGTCTATGGCACCCTTGAAGAACTTGAGCTACTTACCGATGCTATTAATAGGTCAATTTTCAGAAAACCATTCAAGATGCAAACATTTAAATCAAGATTAATTTCTTTTTAATTTTCTTAATAATAAAGTGCTGCCTTCACTTGATTTTTAGATGGGACATTAGCACTATGGATCTACTTCCATAGTATATGAAAGAAAATTATCAAGCATTGTTAGACGTTTACAGTGCAATTGAGATGGAAATGTCCAAGAAAGGAAGTTTATATCGTATGGATTATGCAATACAAGAGGTAATCCATTTATACTTGCAATACCTTTTATTAGATAATTATTAATAAAGGCGCCCTTGCATTGAATATATTTATGTCTGTACCAGATGAAGAGACTACTACAAGGTTACATTGTTGAAGCCAAGTGGTGTAATCAAGACTATGTTGCAACATTGGATGAGTATTTGAAGATTACACTGGTGACTAGTGCTTATAAATTGGCGAAAGTAATTTCTTTCCTTGACATGGGAGATATTGCTAACAGGTAGGTCTTTGAATGGATCTCCAATGACCCTAAATTTATTGTAGCTTCAACAGTTATTGACAGACTCCTGGATGATATAGCAAGCAGAGAGGTATATAATATATATGTATGTTAATGATTATTTTCGGTCTTGATTACACTAAAAACGTTGCTACTGATTCAAATGTAGATAGATAGAATTCAAACAGGTTTCTTAAACAAGAAGAAAAATTTGCCTTGGATATTTTCGCTGGTTATATAAAATTCTATTTACAATAAACTTATAATAAAAACAAAAAAAATTCTAAACATTAATGAAATTATTTTATAAAGGAAAAGTTGAGTTAAAAGTGTTAGGACTTAGAAAGATTAGAACAGACAACAAACTTCTGGGATAGACGGAGCAGATAACAGTCTAATAAGAGGATACCCAAGCTTATAAATAAGGCCAGAGTCTCACTCATGAGCGAGCTACGATGTGGCAAAAAAATTCAAAGATGTATTTTAGATGAAGAATGTCAATACTTATAACTAGTTATAGGGTCTAGCAAAATATTCCCAATTATGCATATTATATAATTTTTTAATTACAGGTGGCATAAAAGAGAAAACATGCTGCCACAGATGACTATTACAGGAACCAGCATATTGTTTCTGAAAAAGAAGCAATCAGATGCTTGCAAAATGAAATTTCCAGTGCATAGAAAGATACTAATCAAGAGTTTTTGAATACTGGTTACAATTCCCTTGCTTGAGGTCATTCTCAATTTTTCTCGAGTCGTTGATTTTATGTACAAGTATGGTGATGGTTACTCCTTTTGGTTCAAGGTGAAAGATGAAATCGCTTCTATGTTTGCCAACCCGATCCTGGTTTGATGAACAATCTTTATCTACCAAAGGAATAATTAATGAGCATTGAGACTTATGTTCATCAGCGAAAAGAATATGTTGCATAATCTATCTACCATAATTAAAAGCAATAATAATCTTCACCTGTGAAAGTTGCTCTGTTGATTGTATAATTTGTATTCTAACTTGTTATTGGATCATGTCTGTGTGGATCATAATATTAAAACAGTTTAATTTTTGAATTGATGCTACGATTTATTTTGTTTTAAACCTAAGCATAATTTATATTAAATAGACCATACAGTAAATGGATCCATATAAAGAAGCTTTTACTTTGAAAATGATATACAAATGTTTTTGTTAGATCAGAAGGTGATGATTTGTAATGCAGAATATAACAGAATACTGTAAAGTAAATTGATACCGGAGGTTTGTACGTAGTTCAGTTATAAAACCTATAACCATGACAAAAAGAACTACAATTCATTATGTTGCCTTTGACTTACAAGACTTATGACCTATTACAGTGGTAGACTCTCTAGTTTCACTCACCTAGTCTATATAAAAATTGTTCTCTCA
>SNVD02004064.1:0-19409 GCA_013180625.2 Boswellia sacra
GAGAACAGGGAAATGCGTGAGGAGATAGCTCGTCTCCGCGAGGCCGTTCTGGACCTCGGTGCGAACTTCGGAAACGATGACACGGTACTTTCCAATATTTACATACTGGATTTTGACCTGTTCCACACACGCTTAAGCTGATGGTTATGTTTGTCTGATTTCAGGATTCAGATGCTGATTCTGACGACGGAGGTCCGGGTGATGACGGTGATGGTCCGCCACCCGCGATTCCTGATTCCGTTAACCGGAATGTTCCTGCAGCCGATGCTCCTCCGGCAGCCTTAGTTTCACGCAGGGGTCGCCGCCTCCTACCAGCAAAGCATAAGCGAAGCCCCTTTGTCAGTCCACCAGGTAGGAAGAGGCCGAGGGTTCAGCAGCAGGAGGAAGCCACTGACCAGCAGCAGCCACAGTCAGAGGCCCCTTTACAATCCGAGGTGCCTATTGCTCAGTCGGAAGACAATCGATCTCAGTGGCCATCAGCAGATGTAGGAACTGGTCTCATTTTGTGACCTCCGGTTCCACTTTTCGACCCACGTGCCCTGATAGCAGAAGTTGACATGAAGGGATTCCACGCGTGGCTGGCGGACGACACCAGAACAGATCGCGCTGAGTTGGCAGACTTCAGCGCAGATCGTAAGTTCTTCACGACGCTGATCAGCCCATCAGAATGGCTTGAAGCTGAGGTACTTTCATATCATCTCTGGCTGTCGAATATTGCTATATACAATTGGATTCTTTATTGATAGCAATTGTTGTTTTCAGCACATAGACAGCTACTTGTGGGTTCTACGGTGCAGAGCTCGTGCCATGACCAGACCTGGTGTACAGAGGTCTACTTTCCTCGACACCACTTTTTGGGTACGTAAATCGTAGACATCTTACATTAACAATTTGTCACTTGAAATTTATGATTCCTTCAATGCGCTAACTGAACTCATGAACTTGCAGTTGAAATTGAAGTCGTTGTGGGCGCTATACTCGGAAAGATTGGACGACATTACATGGGCAAACGAGGAGGACATGGTCCAGTATATCCTAGGACAGGTGCCCCTCGCTGGAACACCATGGGTCGACGTTGACAGGGTGAGAACATTTATATTCACTGAATTAGCATGTGCCATCTTATTTAAAATGTTGTGATTCATTTCCATTTCCGTGTTGTCAATTCGTTTTCAGCTCTATCTCCCAGTACAACTCACCGATGATCATTGGGTGGCAGCAGAGGTGCATTTGAATCGCCGTCAGATTTCCATATACGACTAATCTATTGGGCATACTTCTACGGACATAGTCATGCAGACAGTCCGGTGCCTCGCTGAGCTACTGCCCCGTATGGTGTCAATGGAGGTTTACGGTATTCCTGACTATCCCACAACCCCATTTGACATTATGCGAATCGAGGACGTGGAGCAGGTGCCACAGCAGGAGCCTGGGGGAGGGGCATGCGGCGTGTACTGTTTGAAGTACATCGAGTTCCTAGTGGGGGGCGTTCCACTGACCGAGATTAAGGCATTCCAGGACGACGAATGCCGGGAGAGAATGGCATTACATCTTTGGCTCAGCCGCGAAAACCCACAAGAGGCGGCCCCGCCCATCCTGGTGCCCTACGACATCAAGGCGCTGTTGCCTCAACCGGTAGTGCCTGCTGATGTTGCAGCTGCTGATGTTGCAGGCACTACCGCGACTGCTGATGATGTGTCAGGAGATGTTATGACCACTATTGCCCATGACGACGTTGATTCAGCGAAGGTCAAGTAGCAGCCGAGCACGTTGGGACCATGAGATCACCTATTTTTTTTGTATATATTATGTTTAGTTAAACAAAATTGTTTTTTTTTTGTTTTTGGACACTAACACATTATTGTATAGTACATGTTTTTTATAGTAGCACATGGTTACGATGTATAGTTGTACGAAAACTTGTAAATACACAATATTCTATAGTGACATTATTTAATGGACTAATCACACATACCTCCCCTGGGCTTTAGCTTAATTTCATTCATAAACACTGTTTACCATCTAATTACTTTTTTGAAATTAATCATCGAAACCCCTTCCGTCAGTTTTGCCGTTAATTGTATGAAAATAAATGTAATGAATAAGGGAAAAAAAGTAAACCCATCTAATTAGTTCTGCTGGCCAGTCTCACGGGAGCTGCTCACAGAACCCAAGTGCTCTTCGCTGCCTCCCCTGCACTGCGCACGCTGATAGCAAGAGTTCAGTTGAGTTGAGTTGATGCAAAATGAAGTTTAACATAGCAAACCCAACCACTGGTTGCCACAACAAGCTTGAGATCGATGACGATCAGAAGCCCGAGTTTTTTTAGATAGGAGGAGCTCCCAAGAATTTAGTACAGATGCTCTGGGGTCTACAATTCATGGATATGTTTTTAAGATCATGGGAGGCTGCGACAAGCAAGGATTCCCAATGGAACTGGGAGTTCTGACTCCTGGTCGTGTTCATCTTTTGCTTCAAAGAGGAACCTGTTGACCCAGGTATGGCAACCCAAGAGGGGGGGTGATTTGGGTTTTTATTTATCAAAATGGATTTGTAAAACTTTTCTTGAATAACCAAAATTAGTTTACTCTATCTTTATTAGTTTACTCTTTCTTTAGGAATAAAGGTGAAGAATATGAAATTAGAAGTTATGAAAGATGCAAAGAGAATAACAATAACGAACAATCACAAGTGCAAGTAAATATAAAGAGATAGCGATAGAGAGAGTGCAAACTCAATTTACGTGGTTCGGCAAACCTTGCCTACGTCCACGGGCTCCTAGCTCCAAGCTAGGCTTTCCACTGAGTTGTAAAAATCTTTACAACTTGCTTGATGAACAACAACACCAAGACTTTTTCTTCAACTTTTGACAACACTACACCAAGAGTTCTTCTTCATGAACAACCTCACCGAGGTAACTTTCTTCAACTCTTCATAACACCACACCAAGAGTTCTCTCAAGGATAACTTTTATCCTTTACAAGGAGATCTCACTCTCACCACAGTACAAGAACGAATAAAAAAACAGCAGCCACAAAAGCACAACTCTATTCAAAGAGTAGATAAAGAATATAAAAGTTCTGTAGACTTGATATTTCTCTTGTTTTTTGCTTGCTAGATGCCTCTCTTGCTCTGTTTGAATCCATGGGAGAAGGGCTCCTTTTATAGGCAATTTGATTGAACTTAATCAAATTAAGACACCAACTCCAAATTTTCTGCCCACCATAAAAAACGTAATCTTGTCTGCCACTTTTTTCAATGTTCTGTTTGAAATTTGAAAATCTGCAACAACCAAGTCATTTGGATATTTGTAGCTCAAGATATGGCCAAAACACCATTCGGCGCTCATGTGAATTGATTTTTCTTCTATATGTCAGTCCACCGATTTGCATGTGTATTATGTCGGCCTTCCGTTTCAAATTTGAATTTCTTCAAAGAATATGAAATGTGATCCATTGAATCATCTTTCCAATGCCACAAGAATCAAGTCATTTGGATATCTCTAGCTCAAGATATGGATAACACATCATTCGGTACTCATATGAGTTGATTTTTCTTCTCTGTGTCAGTCCACCAAATTGCATGTCAATTATGTCGGCCTTCCATTTGAAATTTGAATTTCTTCTAAACATATAAAATGTGCCCCATTAAGTCCTTTTTTCAATGCCACAATAATCAAGTCATTTTTATATTTCTATCTCAAGATATGTCCGAAAGAGTATTCGGTGCTCATGTCAGTTGCTTCCGTTTGTCTTTCAAATTGCATAATAATTTGGACAACCTTACACTTGAAATTTGAATTTCTTTAAAACGTATGAAATGTTATAAATTGAGTAAACTTTCCAAAGGGTCAAGAATCACTTCATTTGGACATCTGTAGAAAAATATATGACAAATTGATTGAACATTACTCATGTGACGCATTCCTTGAATCAAACCTTGTTCTTCAACTTTTGTGCCTTTAACATGTAGTATTCTCCTTTGGCTTCAACACTACTTTTGTGCCTTAACATGTAGTATTCTCCTTTGGCTTCAACACTTCATTTTAATAAGCCCCATCTTGATTTTGCAATTATTTCAATAATCTTATTCTTGCGCATAAATATAATCTCAATGAATCAATGTGTATTGTTATCATCAAAATTATCATGTAGCCTTAGGGCTAACAATCTCTCCTTGCTTCAGAGGTTATGGAAGGCGCAATGGAGAGCGAACGAGGAAATCTGTTCGTGGATGCATTGTTAATCAAGATCTGTCTGTATTGAACTTGGTTATAGTTAAGAAGGATGAGAACGATCTACCTGGGTTGACAGACAGTGGAAACCCAACGATGAGCGGTCCAAAAAGGGTATCCCAAATTAGGAAGCTTTTTAGCCTCTCAAAGGAGGATGATGTTCGGAAGTATGTGAACACCTACCACACAACATTCACAACAATATCTGGCAAGAAAGTTAGGGGTACCGTATGATGTCACTTAACGGCAAAACTGACAGAAGGGGTGCCCATGATGAAACCTTAAAAATTGCTTATGTATATGAACTAAGGATAGAGATAGTGCCGTCTGTGTAAAAAAATGCTGGAAATTGGCTGTCGGTGTGCAAAAAAGGGTTTTCGCAGTCTATGGGATGAAAATATTTCAGAACATGTCCATTTTTCAAACCAGCCCCCTAAATTTGTCCATTTTTTCAATTTTCCCAAAAATTTGTGAGTTTAATATTATTGTTAAAATGTAGAGAAAATTCTTTAGGTAAGTGCACTTAGCACTACTATATTATTTTTCACTTCCATAAAATAAAATAAAAGATATGATATGATCTTTCTTTAAAATAGTAAGCTAGACTTATGTTCTTCTTAATATAGAGATTTAAAATTTTAACTCAAATCTACCATCATCAACTATTAATCTAAATAGAGTTTAATGGGTATTATAGACCTGAAAATTAAACAATAAATATATTGATATAACATGTCCTGATTTCGTTTATTTGTAACTGCTTTAATCATCTTTTGAACAATTTTTTTTTAAATTCTTGTGACAGTTAAAATTATTTAATTTTATAATTTCCTACATCTCATGGGGCTGAATATAAAATTGGTGGGGATCATTTATTATATTCTTGTTCGCTTTTCTGCAAGGCAGTTGGGCGACAGCTCTGACGAAGCCAGTGGCCCAAATTTTATATATATATATATATATATATATATATATATATATATATATATATATATATATATATATATCGTTTTTCCCTTTTTTTTTCATCCTTGCTCTTTAGCTAATTTATTTTTATGATATTCTATTTTTAAGAAAAGCAAAAAAATTACTTTAGTTTTATTTCAATGTAGCGAGAAAAAAAATAATATTTTAAAAAAATAAGGATTTTACTTAGATTATTTGGAGGACTTTACAATATCAAATAATAATAAAAAAAAGAAAGTAAGTTTATTCATATTTCCATCCACCATTTTTAAGAATTAAGAGAGGGTTTTTCAAAAAAGAAAAAAATTAGGTGAGACAGATATATGAAAGTATTATGTCCATTTGATCATATATTATATCATATAGCTAATTAATTATTTTAAACTCAAACATTCATTTTTACAATTAAATAAGAAAGAGAATATGCATATACAATATGTGATAATATTATTGTATTAGCTCATGGATGATAGATGGCTACTTGCTTGTATCACTAGCCATATCATCCCACAATTCATTCAATAAATGACATTTTATTTACTGCATCATTTAGGATGAGATTCAAAATAAAACTTTGATGTGGCTTATAATTGCAACTATTTATATAAAAGTTAAGATGAGGTATATGAAAATTGTAATGGTTTATTTAAGTTTCCAAGCATCTTTTAATAATTTATAGGTTTTGTATATGTGTTTATATTATCCATTTACAACTTTTACATAAATTCAATGTTATGAAAAAAATTTGTAAAATAGCAAAATACTGCAACTATTCCTAAGACCCTGATATTGAAAAGTGGAAGCTTTAACAAATAAATAGGATCGAACGTAACCTGGTTGTTGGAGATAGGCACTAATTAATATTTTAAAGGAACAAAACTGTTTAGAAGGTCGTTGATACCGCTCTATAAAAAATATTCAGGATCGAAGTAGAGTAGAGACTATCTAATTCAAACTCGCAATAAAGTGAGTGTTGAAAAAGGTATTTTAGTAATGAATTAAGAGATGTTTATCAATTATAGTTTTTAGTAAATTTTATTTAGAGAGCTCGAGAAAATTTACAAGAAGTTTTGATGAGCTTAAATAACAATACTCGATGTAATACCATATATGAGACTCGTATGAAAAAGTCAAGTAAAGCCTAAGAAAACGATGAAGATTCAAGTCTCAAGATGGCTATACTCAACATGAGCAGTGTTGAGATTGTAAACAAATCTTGTAAATTAATGTGATTGATTCTCCTTACCATTTGTTAGAAGATTACTTAGTTGTAATCAAATCAATAGGATTTGATGATAAATTATTTTAGGATGATTAGCTTGTTTTAAGGCTTTGATTTAGATCCTTGATTAGGGAATTCATCTCTATATAAACTGATGTACAATTATTTTACAAATATGAATAAAAAAATATTCATCCCTATTATTTCAAGATGGTATCAAAGCCAAAATCGGTTCTATCTATTCTTTGAAATTGTTTATCCAGCCATGAAACCTGATTCAGAAATCCACATACCCAGAAATTCTTTAACAGAATTCAAACCCATTTTAAATCAAAATTCCCAGAAATCCCAAACCGCATATACTCTACTTCAACACAAGATAATCCCAGATTTTTAAATCACAAAATCATGAATCCAATCCAGGGAAAAAAATACACAAAAGACGGGGGAGAGAAGCTTCCTTGCCTACGAATTTAGACACAAGTTCACATCTATGCATTTCAAAGCTGTGAACTCAGTGGGTCTCCTTCCCTTCGTAACTATCACAGTTTTGTAAGAAAACTTGTTTAACGCCACCATTTGCTCCACCACAAGAGAGGTCCATCCACGTGAATCCTATTAAACAAATTTTCGAGTGCTCTAAGAAAAATTACATAGTGATCCTTAAGGTTTGAATTGTGATGTTTGCCCCTTAAAAATTTCATTTTGATCCTCTACGTTTTTTTCATTCTTACATCACGTGTTTTAAGTTTCTCAATTTCTTTTTTAAAAAAAGGGAAAAAAAGAAAAAAAGGAAAAAATGAGTGAAAAAAAATAGTTAATCATCTGGAACAAAATCTGTTCCTGTAATTGTTCAATCAGAAAGTATCTTCAATACAGGAATCATTCTGACTAAGTTCAATTATGATGTTTGGTCTCAACTTATGGAGATGCACATTGCTAAATGGGAAAAATTGTCATACATTCGTGGAAAGGAAAAGCCACCTTCAGATTTTGATGATGGATATGAAATATGGTATGTTGAGAATCAAAAAGTCAAGAGGTGGCTATTGATGTCAACGTCCCCAGAGATTATGAAGCGTTATTTGCGCTTACCGACTGCTCGAGATATTTGGGATACTTTAGCAAAAGCTTTTTATGATGGAAGTGATGAGTTACAAGTCTTTTGTTTGAACCAGAGAGCATTTGCTGCCAAACAAAATGGGAGACCACTTTCCGTATATTATGGAGAATTGATCGAAATTTTTCAAGAACTCGATCATCGTGATAAAGTGATCATGAAACATCCTGATGACGTTGATGCATACAGAAAGTCCATTGACCGGCTCAGTGTACATATTTTTCTTTCAGGATTAGATGGAAATCTCAAACAAATACGTGGTGAAATTTTGCGGAGAGATTCAAGTCCAGATTTAGAAGAACGTTACTCTATTGTTCGACAAGAAGTGGTACGTCGCACAACCCTGAATAATGAATCAGAGAACTCTGACGCTTCTGCTTTGCTAGCGCAGAATCGATCAGACCGTGCTAGATCCAACCATTCAAAGTATGACAACAACATCGATAAAGCATCTCTTAAATGTACTCACTATTAAAAAATCGGCCATACAAAAAACAAATGTTTTGAACTTGTTGGATATCTAGAATGGTAGGATCATTGCCGAAAGAAGAATTCCAAGAATGCCTCTATAACTGCCGTTACTACTGATGAAGCAAAGACAGATGCTACAGAGAAAACTTCAATTTGATAGCTTCAGCAAAAAATGGTGGTAAGTTTTTTAATGTATCTGCACCTGTTTCTAATAGTACATGGATAATTAATTCTGGTGCTACAGATCATATGACATTTGATACTAGACAGGGTTCACACCTTCAACCGTCCATACAAACATCAGTTTCTACTGCCAATGGTACCTCAACCATAGTTTTTGGGGAAGGATCTTTGTCTTTGAGTGATAAATTGCATTTAGATTTTGTACATGTTGTTCCCTCCTTAGATTTTAACCTTTTATCTATTTCTCAAATTACTTCCGCTTTGAATTGTATTGTAATTTTTTGGCCTGATTTTTGTGAATTTAAGGACATTCAAATGAAGCAGACGATTGGCTATGGTATTAGACGAGGAATGCTGTATTATCTGGACCTAGTGGCAAAAGAGTCAGATAAATTACACCAGGCTTTGATGATAGATGGATCTGAGGGGGAGAAGAAGAGGAATGTTGAAATTTGGTTATGGCATAAGTGTTTGGGGCATACTTCTTTTGGTTATTTAAAGAAGTTATTTCCGAGTCTATTTGCAAAAGTTAATATTTCTTGTTTTCAATGTGAGGTTTGTGAACTTGCAAAGAGCCATCGTGCTCCATTTCAACAAAGCTTAAATAAAAGTCTAGTTCCTTTTATGATTATTCATTCTGATATTTGGGGTCCATCCAAAGTTACCACTTTATGAGGTTCTTGTTGATTTGTTACATTTATTGATGATTGTACCAGGATGACCTGGTTATGCCTAATGAAATCCAAATGTGAAGTGAATCTATTATTTCAGAAATTTCATAAACTAATTTATACTCAGTACAATGCACAGATTCGGGTTCTCCGTAATGACAATGGTGGAGAATATCAAAGTTCTGAACTTCAAAAGTATTTGGAGACACATAGAATAATTCATCAAACTACCTGCTCCAATACACTTCAACAGAATGGGGTGGCCGAGAGGAAAAATAGACATCTTTTGGAAGTTGTTCGTGCATTGTTAATAGGAGCTCATATGCCATTATCCTATTGAGGCGAAGCTCTTTCATCTGCAGCATACTTAATCAATTAGGTACCTTCAAGCTCTCTTGGTTTTCAGACACCCTTTCACACTCTTATTGAGGCAGTCATTGCTCCGATTGTTCCAAACTTATTACCTCATATTTTCGGGTGTGTTGTTTTTGTCTATCTTCATAAGCACCAAAGCCATAAACTCACCCCTCGGGCATTACGATGTGTTTTCCTTGGATATGCTGCTCACCAAAAGGGATATCGATGTTATCATCCTCCTACCTAATGACTGTTTGTCACCATGGTTGTAGTTTCCATGAACACTCAATGTATTTTTCCAAGTCTGAACTTCAAGGGGAGTATCAGGAGGAAATTCAGACTTTAGACTATGACTTCATCTCTAAAAACTATGATGATCAAGACAAAGGTAAATTGGATGGAAACATATACAATCAAGAAGGAGCTGAACTGGATTGGAGTGAAAAGGAATATCCTGAAATTGAAACTAGTAACTCTTCATCAGTTCAAAGCGGTAATGAACATCAAGAGATTAAAAATGGTTATTCTTTGTCTGGATCCTTAAACCCAAGAAGTCTAGACATAGCTTCATCTTCTACTAATATACCATACCAATCATCTGCTGAGAATGTTCTTGATGTGGAAACTAAGCTAGCTAAAAGACAATTACCTCATCGTATTACTAGAGGTATTCCTAAACTTACTTATGAGCCTGATCTCTTTAGTAAAGTAAAATATCACATGAGCCATTATGTGTCTAACCAATGCCTGTCTAAATCAAATTTGTCATTTGTAAATCAATTATCTACTATATCTATTCCTAAAAATGTGCAGGAAGCATTATCTGATCCTAGATGGAAGGCAGTTGTGAACAAGGAGATGAAATCCATGCAAAAAAATGAAACATGGGAACTTACTCATCTACCACCAGGAAAGAAACCAGTTGGATGTCGGTGGATTGACATAATAAAATACAAGGCCGATGGAACAATCGAGCGTTTTAAAGCAAGATTGGTGGCAAAAAGGTATACGTAAACCTATATAATTGACTATACTGAGACATTTGCACCTATGGCTAAAATCAACATAGTACGGGTCTTATTATCTTTAACAACAAATATGGATTGGCCTCTGCAACAGTTCGATGTAAAGAATGCATTTTTCCATGGTGAATTGTCTGAATAAGTCTACATGGATATTCCACCTGGATGCATGATGCTAGAAAGACATAGTCAAAAGGTTTGCAAATTGAGAAAATCATTATATGGGTTAAAGCAATCTCCAAGAGCATGGTTTGGACGATTTACAAAGTCTATGACAAACTTCGGTTATCACCAAAGCAACTCAAACCACACTTTTTTTCTTAAAAAGCACCAGGGAAAAATCACTGCTCTTATTGTTTACGTTGATGACATGGTGGTTACGGGAAATGATCCAGAAGAAAGGAGAGCTCTACAGGAATACTTGGCTAAAGAGTTTGAAATGAAAATTCTTGGTCCTTTGAAATATTTTTTTGGGATAGAAGTGTCTCGATCCAACAAAGGTATTTTTCTATCCCAAAGGAAATATACCTTAGACCTATTACAGGAAACTGGCATGACAACATGTAAACCAGCTGAAACACCAGTTGAAGAAGGCTTGAAATTATGTGTTGAGGTTGATCAGTTTTCGATTAACAAAGAAAGATATCAGAGACTTGTTAGAAGACTGATGTACTCAGCATATACAAGACCAGATCTTGCTTATGCATTGAGTGTTGTCAGTCAATTTATGCATAATCCTAGAGAGCAACATATGAATGCGATCATGCGCATTTTAAGGTATTTGAAATCAGCTCTTGGAAAGGGAATTTTATTATCTAAAAACACAGAAAAAGAAAATATAGATGTATATACAGATACAGATTGGGCTGAGCGATTGATGATAGGCGATCTACCTTTGAATATTTTAGCTTTGTAGGTGGAAATCTTGTCACTTGGAGGAGCAAGAAGTAGAATGTTGTTGCACGGTCAAGTGCAGAAGCTGAATATAGGGGAATGGCACTTGGAATTTATGAAGCATTATGGTTAAGATTCCTCTTACAGGATTTGGGATATTCATCAAATAAACAAATTCAATTGTATTGTGATAATAAAGCACCATGTGTTATAGCTCATAATCCAGTTCAGCATGATCGAACAAAGCATGTAGAGGTTGACAGATTCTTCATTAAGGAGAAATTAGAAACAAAAATTGTGGAGTTGCCAAAGATTCGATCAGAAGATCAAATAACTGATATTCTCACTAAAGCAATCTCAACTCAAGCATTCACAAAGTGTCTGGACAAGTTGGGCCTGTGCAACATCTATGCACCAACATAAGGGGGAGTGTTGAGATTGTAAAAAAATCTTGTAAATTAATGTGATTGATTCTCCTTACCATTTGTTAGAAGATTACTTAGTTGTAATCAAATCAATAGGATTTGATGATAAATTATTTTAGGATGATTAGCTTATTTTAAGGCTTTGATTTAGATCCTTGATTAGGAAATCCATCCCTATGTAAACTGATGTACAATTATTTTACAAATATGAATAAAAAAAATTCATCCCCATTATTTCAAGAAGCAGCCCATTACTATAACAGGCAAAAGACTGATTCTTAACCAAGCCCGAATACGAACCCAATAACTGTTCCTAAGATGATGCCTTCTTCATTTATTATCGATTCTTTAAGCGCTTCCATAGGAATTTGATCAACTTGATCATTTTTTGGACAAGAGAACCCATAATCACCAAAGATTATTCCCTTCGAAGCTTAGATTCGAGAAACCAGGAAGGACTTGTACCACCCAAACGGTTCCATGATAAATCCAGCAACTTTAATTTGGTGCAGCCACTCAACTGTTGGGGTGTGGAACCTCTAGGGAGTTTTCAAATTTTTTGAAAGAAGACTAGGATCAGCAGGCTATTCTTCATCCGGAAAGTTCTAGTCAAGGACCAAAGTGGTTAGGTTCCTGTTTTGCTTCAGTATTTGGAGAGCAGAAGAAAGATTGACAATGCTGTAATTTAAGAGGGACAGGTAGGAAAGGCTCTCAAAGTTCCTTAAGCTTGGTGGGATTTCACCACTGAAATTGTTCTTGATGTTTTTCAAACGTCTACACAGGGGAAGATTATGTGGCCGAGAACCAGCGAACCTATCACTACAATACTACCTAAATCAAGAGAGGCCAAACTAGACATAATTGAGCAATTACAACTTCCAAAGAGTTGTTCCTCAAATTAAGCACATTAATAGTCGACGAATTTGACAATGAGAAAGGAATAATACCACAGAAGTCATTGGAAGGGGCTAAAAGATATTGAAATTTAATTTATCAAAAACATCTGGGATCATACCTGAAAATTATTGGTTGATATATCTAAACGAACAGGGCTAGAGAGATTACCAATATCAAAACTAAGTTGCCTAGAAAGTTGATTCTCTTGAAGAGCTAGAACACTAAAACTTTGGAGATAAGATATATCTTTAGCTATAACACCAGTGAGATCATCCATTCCAAGATAAAGTGCCTCCAAAGCATCACAATTTCCCAGCCCTAGTGAAATCTAGTAAAGAATTAAGTACTTTGTGTTAAACCCACATCTACAAGCTTAAGCTTTTAGAAAAGTGGCAAACTTAACATTGTATCAGAGGCATCATGACCAAATGGTCGCAGGTTTGAATCCTCTCTGTGTTATTTAAAAAAATAATTAAAAAGTATTATTGTTTAGCCCACTTGGTGTTAAGCCCACAACTACTAGCTTCAGCTTTTACCACATAAATCTTTTAAAAAAGTGATGTCAAGAATCTGAACCGAAGGCATGTTGATGCTCTGTGGAAGTGGCCCATACAAGTCATTTGAGTTCAAGTCCAGGACCTCTAGCTTTGGCAAATGAAACAAAGACACAGGAAGTGAGCGTTTCAGGAAATTGCGAGAGAGATCCAGGAACCTAAGCTGATCCAGATTGTGATTCACTTGCCAGTCAATCTTCTTTCCAGATTGTGATCACTTGCCAATCAATCTTCTTCTATCAAGTTCCAATCTTGTTACTCTACCAGAAGCTATAATACTAGCATTATTATCCTTTAATCCAAGAGAAGATGAAAAATTGCAAGTGATGCCAACCCAGTTACAGCAACTATTAGTGGTGTCCCAACCTTCAATTCCAGTCCCCAAATGATGGTTTTAAGTGGGCCAAATCATTAAACGCCAAACCATTCAAGAAACCCTGAAATGCTGCCAAATCATTTTGGTTGCAAGTGAGGTCCTAAGAGTAGAGTACCTGAGCCTGGATATATAAACCCACAACAAGGGTAATCAACAACCAGAAATTCTGAGTCCCCATAGCAGTAGCGCAACCCAAGGAAGTCACAAAGTATATGCACACAAAGTGAAGAAGAAAGTAGTCCTTAAAGGAGAAATCATTAAACATAAACATTACAGTGTTTCTCCTGTGAACGAAGGAAAAGAAAGAAAACTCAATGAAGGTTGAGATATAGATATGCAGGGAGATAATAAAGTGACGAAAATAACATTCAATCTCCTAAGCCTCGCTAAAAATAATAGATGGTTTTATATCATGCTCCTAATCGCTTGTAATGAAGAGGTAGCAATAACAATATTTATGCTGAAAACAATACCAATAAATAGCACGAAGCATAGTATAAAACCACATGGAGATCATAGATAAAATGAGAGACAGAGAGAGTCCATAGTTTTAAAATTTATGATTTTTTTTTTTTTAATCTAAGAATTTAACAATATTTGATATTTTTTCATTATTATTAAATTTGTAAAGATTTTGCTTGGATAACGAGACCCATGGCTTTATCCCATAGACGTTCCAAACATTTTGTCCCACTTGCTCCCGAACTTGGCTAAAGGGCTTGAATAGAATCCTCCTATCTTATCCCATTTTACTCCAATTGGGCCTGATGCTAGTTGGTATTTGCCTCTCACTAAATTTTGGTTCCACCCCATCTCATTTACAAATAAAAACAAGATTAAAATAAAGAAGAGGTTCTCCCTGTACAGGTCGGTGCACTTAGCATTACTACATTAATTTTTCATTCAGTAAAAGAAAATAATAAAAAGTTTAATTTCTTTCATAAATAAAGCTAAGAAATGAATGGAAACATTTATGTAGCTGTGCATTCCAAATAAAAATACTCTTTCTTTCATTTTCAAATTGTTATTTTATTTGAAGTAATTTTATTTGGGGATAAAAGTGTCAACAAAAATAAGAAATAGCGTTGAGTCTAATGAGTTCAAATGGAGGCGCTAAGTAGAATTACTCTTCCTTTTCTTCTCTTCTTTTTTTTTTTTCCTTTTATTGTTCCCTCCTCTTTCTCTAATTTTATTTATGTTATTTTGTGTGAAGAAAAAACAATGCTTTGATTTAATTCTATGCAGCGAGGAATACAATAATACTTAAAAATAAGGGTCTATTACGATTATCTGAAGGACTTTGAACATGCATAGATCGAATAATATTTATCATTATTATTATTATTCTTATTATTCTTATTATTCTTAGTTTTGCACAAGGCTGCTAGCTTGTGAGATGGTTGACTTTTGACTTTCTAGTAATAAATGGTTAAGAAATAAGTAGACCGGAGAGGCCCAATTAGTTCCATCTCTAGACTTTTGGGTCCACGTGATCTGCTTAGGTGAGGCCCACTTAAGCCCTTGTTGTTCTGACTTTTAATCTTTGACAAATTGCAGATTCTTCGTTTGTGGATGCATAGAGTTTGACTCTACCCCATTTACCTCAATTCTAGAATTTTTACACTATTTTATTTTGCAAGGACATTAAGAATTTGAAATCATCATCAAATCCCAGTTGCAAAAAAAATAACATACATACATACGTACATGCTTACGTATTCAAATTTCCATTCATGTTTTTATAATAATTAAGTTAGGCTTTTCAGACTTTCAGTAATTAATGGGAAGAATTGTAAAAATATAACCAAAATTAATGGATGAATTGCGAAAATAGATTAGACGCTGATAATTTATAATATTTGAGACTTATCCAACGTTCGACGTAATAATATACGATAATATTCGAAAACATCTAACAATATTCAATAGTATCTGACGTTGAGTGTCTAGTGTAATACACAATCACATCACGTAAATTTTTAGAATCTGATCAAGTTATCAAAGAGTTCCTCTTATTTGGGTCACTTTTAAAATTAACAATAATTAATACATGGAAAAAAAAAAATAGGTGGTATAAATGCAGGAATATGATGTGTTATTGTTCATAACTAATTAATTATTTTTAAACTCAACCACTCGTTATTCTGATTAAATAAAATAGAAAAAAAAATATATATATATATATATATATATAAATTTCATAATGTTTATATATGTATTTATTTACTCGATGACTGATTTTTGTCGTAAGTTTTTCTTTATATACTCATTAGTCCATGGTAACTTAAATTTGTGATAGTTTCATCGATTTCACTGTTGACCGATAAAAGTGCACTGCTTTAATATGAAAAGAAAAAGAATTTGCATAAATAATACACTACCGTCGACCCTAACCCTAAATATATACATTAACTACAATGGCCAGATTCTTATAATTAAATGATCAGGTTATTGTAACTTAAAATTTTTGACATAAAATTTAACTATTGCCATCCAAAAGATTTGAAAAATAAATTGAAAAGTTATTATTTTCAATACGAACACAATGATTTCTAGTCATTAGATTGCGATAAATGAATGATTCTAAACATTGAATTGCCAAAAAAAAAAAAAAAGTCCATGAATTGGCTGCATCACAAAATTAAGTTAAATTTGAGCTTGAATTGAAATTGAGATATTCTATAAGTTATTCTCTTGTAAATAAGACAGATTCGCATCGAAAAAATATGTTAATTAGTAACACAAGTTCAAAATTGACTATTTAATTTGTCCGATCAAAAATTGCTGTCTTAAACATCTTTTCCCGACATTCGCTTTCATATTGAATCCAAATTGCAACCCTCTCAGAAGTCAAAATGTTTTTTCGCATGCTTTTCTCCACCTCTCCATATAATATTCTAGACCTTAGAGAAGCTAAATCAAAATTTACCTTCACTTTTTTATTTTAATTTCTCATATTAACTAGAATAAAGTAAAATAGAAAACAAAATTAGCAAGAAAGCCCATATCTTTTCAAATGAAATATTATATTTTTTCTATCTAATTGATAATAAGAGAAAGAAAACATTAGTAAAAATAAAAAAATTAATATAAAAAACACTGGTCATAATAAATTATTATTTACGATATCGATATGCAAATCTTGTAATGATATTTGGAAAAAAAAAATCAAATTGGTAACATTAAATATTATATAAAATGATTTTCAATTTTTAATTAAAAGTCAAGTTGGTTGCATCATGAGTTTTAATCATGAGTTTTAATGTCGAATGTTAGACTTAGGATAAATAATGATTTTACATGTTTTTTGATAATATAATGTGAGACCTATGGCATGTTACAACTTGTACACAAATTTGTTGATACTATAGTTAAGCTTTACTAAAGACATCAAATTAGTGCATTTTTTCCTCATAATACCGTGCTCAAGAAAGTTGAATAGTTAAAATTTGTTAGAATATTTTAACTCAAATTAATTGTTAAGTTTTGTTTTTAAATTTCGTTTTACATAATTAGTATTATAAACAACTTTTCTGTTAATTTCTCTCCAAAAATTATAAGATTGTAATAATAAAAGGTTATGGATTTGTTTGTTGGGAGATTGTGCTAAAACATATATATTAAACATCCAATCAATAATATAACAAAATAAATCACATACCATAAAAGGGAACACTAATTTAATATGATTCAACATCATTCATCAACATCCACATGTAAAAGAGAAAATGATTAGTAATGCTATCACAAGTATCATTAGAGTACAAGATGTCTAACTTGATATTTAAGATATCTCAAGAACTATTACTCATTTCATCACTCGATAAGTGATAAAGTATCATAGCCTGTTTCCATTTCATCTGTTGGTGTTTACGTTTCACTAACTTTTTACAACTCTTTAAGAGAACGTTTCTCATATAACTCTTGAGTTTTGCTCTCTTAATCTCTTCCATGACCTACGTAGATACGTTTAGACTTTATCTTTTCAGAGAACCATATTTTTCATTTCTTGTAATGTTAAGCAAGTAAAAAATTGTCAAAAGTATCAAAATGACACAATGCTCTATATGGGGTAAGAATTTTTCAACCCAATTTTTTTTTAAAGTAATATTCCAATACAAATTTTTTATGATTCATCTCCCATAATCAAATGATTGAAATAATAGATAAATTGATTTTATTAAATATGAATATTTCACTTTAAATCCTAATAATTGAATTAGGAAATACAAATGATAAAAAATTGATATCCAAATCTTGCAAAAAAAAAAAAAGTGATCGATTTTACTCAATGTCATATCATTTTCTATACATAAATTTATTAGAAATAGGATTTCAAGGCTATTTTGATGGGGAGCGGCCGCTCTAATTGACGTTAACAAAGGCGGCCCAGGGTTGTTAAAAAGAGGAGAGTGATGGGTTGTGTTTTGTCAAGTAGATGTGGCCAGGAAGGGCCATGCCACCTCAAATCTCAACTCAATTCAACGCAACCAAAACTGTTGTCTTTATAGACTTTCTCTAGATATCTTTCTTCACTGTTACAGAACCCAAACCCCTTTATCACATGCCATGAGCAAGGATTCTTGCTAAACTTATTTTTAACTATTATATTATTTTTATAAATATGATTAATCATTATACAAAAATAATTTAATAAAAGCTAATTTAACAAAAAAATATTTAAAATTTAAAGAAAAATAAAATCATTGAAAGAACTTGTACGTTCATATTTTATGCAATCTTATTTATACAAATTTAGTAAAGTATTATATTCTCATTAAATAAGTGGTTATCTTATAATTTTATCTATTTATTTTCACTTTTACTTATCTAATAATACTATTCTAGCTTTTCATAAATTTTTTATTTATCATTCCACAACGAAATTATAAAATTTTGTATTTGAAATTGTATGATTTAGATTTTAGAAGATTGTTATATATATAAATATAATATTGATGGAATTATTATAATACATGTTTTTCTCCTCTCAACTCTCAACGCCTTAACCATCACACCACCACCGCGCACAAAGCCAAAAGCGTGTTGAAGTCAAAAGCAAAGCAGAGCCAAGCCAAAGCCGAAAGCCCACCATTTGCTGTCCCTTTTATTAATTTATTATCTCTCATTCAATCTATCTCTATCTCACCCTTCATTGTCTTCCCTTTCTTTTCTTCCTCCATTCACAAGAGAACCGTTCTTCAACTTGCTCACATTCAAAGATATATCCTTTACACCCTCCTCCTCCTCCTTAAACTTTCATGTGCATACACTTTATTGGCTTCTTTGGTTGCGTTGTACTGCCATGGGGACTCGAGATTTCTGGTGGGTGATTGCTTTCTTTGTTGGTTTTTACTTCCAGGCTCAGGTGCTCAACTCTCAGAACCTCACTTGCAACCAGAATGACTTGGTTGCATTGCAGGGTTTCTTGAGTGGTTTGGTGTTTAATGATTTGGAGTCTGGAATTGAAGGCTGGAATGATAGTGACAATTGCTGTAACTGGGTTGGCATCACGTGCAACTCTTCATCGTCACTTGGATTACATGATGGTAATGGCAGTGTAGCTTCTGGGAGAGTAACAAGATTGGAACTTGGAAAAAGAAAATTAAGTGGCAAGTTGTCTGAATCTTTAGGCAATCTGGATCAGCTTAGGTTCCTGAATCTCTCTCACAATTTCCTTAAAAGCTCACTTCCTCTGTCTTTGTTTCAATTGCCAAATTTACAAGTTTTGGACTTGAACTCCAATGACTTGTACGGGCCACTTCCGCAGAGCATCAACTTGCCTTCACTTCTGACTCTTGACATTTCTTCGAATTCCTTGAACGGTTCTGTTCCTACTCGAATATGTGACAACTCTCCTAAAATTCGGGTTCTTCGTTTAGCTGTAAACTATTTATCTGGTGGGATTTCATCAGGGCTGGGAAATTGTGGTTCTTTGGAGGACTTGTGTCTTGGAATGAATGACCTCACTGGTGGAATAGCTGAAGATATATTTCATCTTCAAAAGTTGAGTCTTT
>SNVD02004071.1:0-19442 GCA_013180625.2 Boswellia sacra
AATCAGCAAGCAATCATAAGCATTAAATATGGG
This sequence comes from Boswellia sacra, assembly GCA_013180625.2. Lineage (NCBI taxonomy): Eukaryota > Viridiplantae > Streptophyta > Magnoliopsida > Sapindales > Burseraceae > Boswellia > Boswellia sacra. The sequence continues at coordinate 34 of SNVD02004071.1, forward strand.
AGAATACAAGCAACTTCAATTAGAGAATTGGATAACAATTTCTTGCACAATCAACTTACAAAAACCATATCAAGGGCTTTGAAATCACCCTTAACCAATTAAGATTCAGTTACACATGTTCAGACATAATACAAATACAATACAATATAGAGACATTCCAGAAAATGAAAGGGAAAGGGAAAACTTAGCAAATTTGATGAAAATCGCTTAAGATTGTAGTTCTTCCTCTTTCCAAGCCTTCTTTCTCCTTCAAGAACTCTAGGAGATGAGAGAAATCTAGAGCTGAAGCCTCCCCCACGTTCTCCCCTTCTTCAAGTTATCCAAATAAAACTTTAAAATATGTTTATATACTCTGCTACAGTAACCTGCTACAGTGCCCCGTATTATATATGCTACAGAGATTTGTGAAACTATATTTCTACACTTCTCACACTATTTTGATTATAACTTTTGGTACACTGAATAAATTCAGGAACCGTAAATTTCTCTAGAAAATAGACTTTGAGAGCTTTCCAACGGTATACAATATGTTATCAGGTTCATTGTATATCAATATAATTAAATCCGAGAAAATGGTTGACTAGCAGAGGTGAAGATGAAGGGTTTTACTCCATTTTTGTGCAAGTTGCTCCAAAACTCCTACAAACATCAAAACCACACAAAAACATAAAAAGACCAAGGAATATAGCAAAGAAACATAGACGAATCGATATGAAAGTAATACATAAATAAACACCTATCAAATTCCTCCACACTTAGACTTTGCTAGTCCTCAAGCAATTACAACGATGTGAAACAAAACTAAACCAAAACAGAATCATAGGAAAATTAAAACACACAAATGCTTCAACTTGCAAATAGGCCTCAAAGATTGTACATAATTATAACCCAAGAAAAACTTCAAAATAATACACTTGATCAAGAATTTTATCTCAAAGATTAGTTTCGCTTCACTTCAATTCCTCAAGTGTGTGTGTGTAGAGCCATTCTCACCTAATCACTTGTAATCCGGATGAGTTTATGCATAAAAATGAATCATATTTAATAGTGAAGATGTGTGTATAAATGAACTCCATAGGCCTGCTTTTTAAGTCACTCTCCGCTAATGTAGACATGCACAACACCAGGGATCAAGTAGGGCTTTATTAAGCTTGTAACGTTTGGCTTGGGTGAAGGTATGATAAAAGATAATAATTTGGCTCAAATCACCCGCAAACACATAAATCATTCCAGATTATGTAGAGCTCAAACACATAACATAAAAAAATTCGTTCGAGTTCACCAATTGACTCCCCCAAACTTATTCAGAACACTCAATCTCTCATTTTATTATTGTTTTTTTTAACATAAAAGAAACTACACCCCCACACTTTGTTGTTTCATTCTTTTTAAGAACACTCAAGGGTATAGATCTGTTTTTCTTTTTTTTCTTTAACTGCAATTCTCTTCTCCCACACTTAAACAAGACATTGTCCTCAATGTTTAAGTACGTGGAAGATAAGACAGATTGTTTTTTTCTTTTTTTCTTTTTTTACAAACACAATAAAACTCACTTGCATTGCTCATGGCACAATCCAACCTCCTCTAACTTCCCAAAACCAAAACATAGCTCAAAATGTCATCGTGAATGATCTACATGCTTATAGGTAAGGGACAAACTGTTTGGAAAAAAAATTCATTTGAGGTTAGGAAATCTTTTAGTGAGTTAACCAAAAAAAAGGCTTACAGAGGCTCAAAGGGGTAACTAGGGATCAATTTCAATTAAGGTTGGCTATTAAGGCTCAAACGGTCCAAAGATGGCCTAAATCATTTCCCCAATGTTGCACAGTCTAGGATTTCGCCTCGAGTGACCATCAAACAAGTTCTAGAATTCATTGAAATCTGATGAAACATTTAAATTACATAAACTTTCTCTAAGTGAACAAATAACTCAGTGATAATAGCTCAGTGCTCAATGTTGCACAAGGAATCAAAAGCAAAGCGAAAACCAATAACATTTCAAGCACACAGATCTATGCATCATTTATCATTTTCCAAGAGTTATTCTTAATTCAATCATTATCTTATCATCGACCCACAAAATGCCAGAAAAGAGGTACGTGGCGTTGTTACACCTGAGTCAAGATTGTATATTTCAACAATCCTTAGGACCAGTAGCCCGCAGACTTAAGGTTTCCAGCCAATATACCTTTATTATGAAAGAACAAAACAAGATACAAGACACTTCAAACAACATGAAATAAACAAACTACAGATTTATTAAGAGAGAATGCGTTTCAAGAGTTAAGAAAACCCCATATTCTGCCATTCTCAGTTTTTCCACAATGTTTTTTTTTCGAATCGAAACTGGTAAAAACAAAAACACACAACAACTCGAAATTACATAAAACTAAACTTACTCAGAAAATAATAAAGTCCAACAAATCAGCAAACACAAACAAGTCAGTTAGAATGGGTCTAAAAAGTTTAGAAGTTAGCCTCCTTATTCAGCCATTATGGATTAAAGAAATCCAAAATGCGTTTCAAGAGAACTTGAACTTTTTAAGCCACCACTCCAAAAGCCAAGATTAGAAAATATTACCTGGGGCAAAAGAAATAACCTGAAAAAAAACCTCAAAAGAAATGACATGAAATATCTCAAATAAACACACTAAAAAAAAAAAAGCAAACGAAAATGAAGCAAACCAGCCGATAGAGATTACAGATGAAGCGTTAAATCCAGTTTACGCCTCTTATTGCCTTCTCCAAACCAATCTATCCGAGCTATTGTTGGATCAGGCGAATAGACGAATGCTTGTAATTTGTCAATTAACTCCCCCGCAGTTGAAGCTGTAACCAGGATTTGCCTCGTCGACTGTGAGATGAAGTTTTTTTCTACTGCTTGATCAAGAAAAGACAACAAACCATCAAAACAATTATTGACATTTAACAAACCAATGGGTTTTTTATGGATGTTTAGCTGTGCCCAAGAGGTGATATGAAATATTTCCTCTAATGTACCATAACCACCGGGCAAAGCTATAAATGCATCAGATTTAATGACCATATGTGCAATACGCTCATGCATGCTAGAGACCTGTAACTCTTCCCCCATTGTGTTGCCTGTGATATCTCGCACAACTAATGGTTTAGGGATAATGCCGAGAACTTTACTTCCTCCCAAGGATGCAGCTGTCGATACACACCCTATTAACCCAAGACTACCCCCTCCATAAATCAAATGAATTCCCTCGCAGCTAATGTCCTACCAAGATCAAGAGCTGCTGTTGTAAACTCTCCATCTTTACCAAATTGCGATCCACAAAATACGCATATATTTTAGAATCGCCGAATTGGTGTTTTCTCTATTTCTACAAGTGCTCTAAACTTGTGTAAGACAATGATGCACGTTAGGTATTATGCGATTCAAGTGCAAGACAGGTTATAAAATGACATTTGAAAACATGCAGAATGGATATATACACACGTAAAGCTCTCAAATTTGACACATGGGGACATAATTTCAGTGGGGGTTGCTCGATGCAGATTTATCGCCCCAAGAATTGAAAAAATGAGATATGCTTACGGCGGGGTTTGACAAAACCTACACACTTGTCTCCCACGTGAAGCATGAAAAATGGAAATATACTTTCGGCGGGGTTTGACACAACCGCCACACTTGTCTCCCACGTGAAGCATGAAAAGTAGAGATATACTTTCGGCGGAGGTTAACAAAACCTCCACACTTGTCTCCCACGTGTGCTTATGTCATGGGGTAGTCATATGGTTGGTCAAAAAGAAAACTTGAAATTAAAACAAACAAAATCAACAAACAACAACAACACAAAAACAACATTGATAACAGATCAAACGAAACAAGAAAAAAAATTCTACAACAACAACACACATTCAAATATACAAGTAGGTGTGATTGTGGCTCACATCTTCCTCTGGTTTTACGTCCAGTAACGGCTGAAACGCCTTCTATGAGTCGGGGATTTGCTTCCCATCCAGTTTTCTTATAAAATGGCAAACAGGGTCGTTTTTAGTCAGATTCCCTAGACTATAACACTGCAATTCATCACGAAATTGTGTCCATAGATTAAGCAATTCACGCTGAAAAAGTCCACAAGAATGTGACTCGAGAGTTAACAAAACATTATCCAGCGACTCATTACTCAAACCATTCTTAATAAATGAAAGTTTATCTTCTCTATTCCTGGACGCAAAACCTAATGAACGACAGTCTGGTTACAATTCCATCTAGCACATTTATAACATACTTGTAACCTTTTTGCTCTTTGCCTCTTGGCGTAGTAGCTTTTCCCTAGACCAGGCATATATTTTGCAAGATTAATGTCAGGCTCACGTGACAATCTCACCTTGGCTTCAATAAGCCATCGGATATCCGCAGGCACATTTAGGAGCATCAATGCCCAAAGTCTAGTCATCCATACTTTATAAATTTTAAACACAGTATTTTGAGGAAGTGAAGGGAAATATTTACGAAGATTTGACAGAAAGATATCGGCATCCATTGAAGAGGAGAAAAGAAAAGATATTACCAGTAATTCGTTTGAGTCTATTCTTCTCCAAGATATGCACACTTCAAACCTTTAAGCAATGGCTTCAATTCTTGTTTCGGTGTTTCCTCAAGCTGTTGCACAAATGAGCACAAAGTATGAAATAATCAAATTAAACAAAAGAAACGAAAAGAAAAGAGCAGAATAGAAACTAAAGACACATAAAAGAGATAACAACACGAAAGCAAACAAAAGTCAAAAAAACAAGTAAAAAAACAAATAAGACAGATGGCAAAGAGAGATAAAACCTAATCAATTTTGATGGCCCACAAGAGAAAACTTCTCAAGACATAAAAATTGATCATTACTACCTTATTTTCTTTTTTTCTTTTTTTATTATTTATTAAAAACATTGGGTTGCCTCCCAATAAGCGCTTGGTTTAACGTCCTCAGCCCGACGTTGGTTCTATCATGGGAGGATCCAATCTCTGTTGTGCTTTACTAGTGGGCTTGGATCCATCTTCCAACAAGAAATGATGCATGCGTATGGCTGGGCCTTGGATGTGAGCAATTGTCCACCTAATAGCTGTTTTGCAATCTCTAAGTACTCGGACAAGTTTCTCTTCTTGTATTGGTGCAAGGCCTATTTCTATTGTAACTGGCAAAGAATCATTCTCACCCAAAAATCCATGCTTCAAATGATCTGGAAGAGGCTTAAGCTCCAAGGTAGAGGCTTTCATCACAGAAGAAAGAATTTTCTCATTAGATAAAGGAAATTGAATGTATAAAACCTCATACCTATTTGTGGTCATTGTTATGGTCTCATCTAAGCTTGCCACAGTTTCCTCCATTTCTTTGGACACTTGTATCAACCTTCTTGATTCCTTGGAATTTTCTGTCACTATGTGCTCATTAAAGGCCACTTCTAATCTATCCTTGCGAGTTAACTCAAAATGTTGTTGTGGCAATGAATCAATAACATTAACTACAAAAACAGAATGCAAGTCACTAAGGTAGCTCATTGCCTCAAAAATATTGAAACAAATCATCTCGCCATCAAACTCCGTGGTGAGAATGCCATCATGAACATCAATCTTGGTTCGGTCAGTCTTCACAAATGGTCTCCCTAAAAGAATCAGTGTTGGATTAGGAGATGTCTCATCCTCCATTTTAAGAACATAAAAGTCTTGGTTACGCCCAAAATATACCGTGGTTATTGTAGTATACGTTGAGGTGTCGAATCCACAAGGAGGCCTTCGATAAAAGAGGTTCGTAAAACAAAAATGTTAAAAAGATAATAAAAATGTAAAATTTAACTTTGAAGTGATTAGTTCTAAAGAAAATTCAGTGTTTAATAATTGGAAACAATCGATGGTAATTAAGAAGTAAGGCATCGAGAATCACTTATATGTTTTGTAATTCTAATCCCCACTTTGATTTAATAATTATAACTCAATTGAAAGTTTCACATCCCAAACAATCAATCGAAAAATATGTATAGTATAGCACAAATGATAAACACATCTATTTGATATGCATAAACTCTTTACAAGCAATATTTACCAACAACATTCATCCTTACAAGTTATCCAAGAGCGACAATATATCATATGACAATATTGTAGTAAAGGACTAACTCATAAAATGAAACTACCAGTAACAATTATAATTCAACATGAATCACATAAAGAAAGTATGACTGAATTTATATGAAATTGAGAATTATAATTTCTGGATTAAAAAGAAATCACAAGATGAGAAAGAGTTTAACGCATAAACAAACATACAATCTTTATAGCCCTTGAGGTAGAATGAAAGTGGAGAAATAGATAAACTACACATACAAGTTCATCTCTCGCCTTACCAAGAGTTCTAGCCTAACTTACAATTCATTCTTATCATTTCTAAAAAGAAAATACAAGAGAGAATTGTAATATACAATGATAAAATGTGAACTCAAATGATTTTTTTCTCCCCCCATTCAATTCCTCAAGTTGTCCTTAAATAGGTGATGAAATGGAACTATTACACCAAACCTCCACCAATTTTTCCACATTGTCGGCCACCAAACATTCCACCAACTTGCAGATGATTTTTGACCACCAAATGGACCGAATTGGGCTTTGTGGAAAACATGAAAGTTGTAGCATTTTGTCTCAGCTTTCCCGGGCCACCAGATTCATGCAATTTGGACAAGTATTCTCTGAGATATGGCCCAAATACTGGACATGGGTCGGGCTGAGAAACAACAACAATTTGGTTTTGTTGTGTCTCAATTTCGGCCCATCAAATGTTGGATTTGGGCTTTTGATTTTTCTTCAACTTTGTGTAAAATTGAGACATGTTGCTCCAGGTTCAATAATCTCTCCATTTTGATCTATAGATTGAGAGTTGTGTCCATTTTATTAAACCTGAAAAAAATGATTTCCATTAATCACAATTTAAGGACAATACTTTATTTCAAGATAAAGACTAAAGAAAATGCAAAAGAAATGAAACAAATGTAAAAGAGGCATAAGCAAAATAAATATGCTAAAATATCATAAAAGCTTTATAATACTGTCCAATTAGCATTAATTATTTATGCTTAAGAGTATACTTTCATGCGTTTATCACAATCCCCAGCCAGCTTATTGCTAGTCCCTAGCAATTCAAGCGTAAATGAAGCATGAAGAACTACTTCAGCATTTCAAACAAAAAGTCAGTTCAAGATCACAATTGCTATAAAGGTTATTTCAATCATAACTTCCAAAACTGAGCACATGTAAATCAAGCCAAACCTTCTTACCACGAACCGCAATACATATAGCCTTGAAAATTACTCTATGTAAAAGCCTCAACTCCATATCCTCACAGGTCAACGACTGTTTAAAAAGGCTATGATTTCTCTCATGGAGTTGAAAAATAGAATAAACACTCAAGGAAAGGTCACATTTAAGGACAGACAGACAACTAACATTGATCCAAATATAGGAAAATCCAATGTTTAGAATCAAACCATTCTTGCAACATGCTACCTTTAGGACTTCATTTATCTTGAGTGAATCAATACAGCTTGATGAGAAAAGACTGCTTCATAAAACTTATATATTCTAAAATTGAATGAAGACATTATTGAATCGAACTAACTTCTTCTCTTTTTTTCTCTTTTTTTTATGTTTTTCTCTCACAAGAATTGAAATTTCATCTTGAATCGTCCCTTAGCTCAATTCGAGTAATGACATTCTAAACAAGGATTAATCAATTCAAAGGATCAATGAAAGTTCGTAAGCTGTTTTCTCAACCTCTCCACTCACTCACAAAAGATGTGTGAGATTAAAAAAATTGTGAACTTAAACATGAGAATTCTCTTGGCTATATACATTGAATCATCCATCTTACCACAAGGCTTAACATTGTGCTCAAAATAATTTCAGAAATCATTTTTTGATAACCTAAATAGAAAAGATGACTCAAACCAATAATTTTGAAATCATACCTAGATAGAAAAAAAAACCCATTTAGACAAGAATTACCGAGAAAACATGCAATAAGCAGCTGTGCATGAAATATAATTCAAAAATCAAAAACAAATCAACTAGTTAGAATGCGTTCCAAGAGGTCAAAACTATACTCCCTACTCTGTCATTCTGGATCTAATAGATCCAGAATGTGTCTCAAGAGATAATGAACTCTTTACACTGCCATTCTCAGACCAATAGATTTTTTTTTTGAAATGCAATGCAAAACATATGCCTCCTATCTACCCCCAACCAGAATGAAACATTGCCCTCAATGTTTAAATGTAGAAAGAGAAAGTATAGGAGACATCACCTGAAGCTTCAGTTAGTCAAGAGAAACAAACCTGAAAAACACTTAATAAAATATTGTGAACAAAGCCAAAAGTAAGAAAAGTTACAAACGAAGTGTCAGATCCAATTTTCTCTTATTGCTCATTTCCACTGACCAAGTAATTTGAGATGCTTCAGGGTCTGGTTCATAAACAAAAGCTTGCAATTTATCAATTAGTTCATCAGCAGTTGAGGCAGAGACAAGGATCCGGTGTGCTGATTGTGAGATAAACCTTTGTTCCACAGCTTGATTAACAAAACACAATAAACAATCAAAGAAATTATTGACATTCAACAAACCTATGGGTTTCTAGTGGATATTGAGTTGGGCCCAAGAGACAACTTGAAAGATTTCTTCTATTGTTCCAAAACCTCCTGGTAAGGCAATAAAGGCATCTATATTTACAATCATACGAGCTATGCGTTCATGCATGGATGAGACCTGTAATTCCTCTCCAAGTATTTTCCCAGCAACGTTAACTAAAGCTTTAGGAATAATGCCTAAAACTTGACTTCCTCTTGAGTATGCAGTTGTTGACACACACCCCATTAACCCACGGTTACCTCCCCCATAAATTAAATGAAGTTTTCTCTCAGCTAGAACCTTACCAAGATTATGAGCTGCTTCTAAAAAAGCTATATCATTACCAGGCTGAGATCCACAAAATACACAAATATTTCGGAATCGAAGAGCTGAGGTTCCCTCCATTTTGATACAACTTATTAACTATCTATATGCAAATAAAGAACATGAGATGTATTTATAGAATGCAAAAAGGTGGTACAATAATGACATCTATATAGGTAGCTCAATTGTTTGTCTGACAAAAGTTGAAAATAAAAATAAAATAGAAACTCAAAAATAACAGCAAGCGTGCATATGTATAGGTAGTTGTGATTGTGGCTCACATCTTCCTCTGGTTTTACGTCCAGTAACGGCTGAAACACCTTCTATGAGTTGAGGATATGCTTCCCATCCAATTTTCTTATAAATTGGCAAACAGGGTCGTTTTGAGTCAGATTCCCGAGACTATAGCGTTCTTGCTCTTCCCGAAATTGTGTCCATAATCTTAAAATCTCTCGATGCACAAGTCCACAAGGATGCGTCTCAAGAGTCAACAAGATATTAACTAGAGACTCCTTACTCAGTCCATCCTTAATGAACTGAATCTTATCTTCTCGATTGACAGACACATATCCTAAAGAGCGACCTCGCTTGTTACAGGTCCATCGTGCACATTTGTGACAAACTTGTAATTTATTTGCTCTTCGCTTTTTTGCGTAAGAGCTTTTACCCAAATGATGAACACTTAAATATGCATGTTTAATAAGAGTTTAGTTCATCATATTGTATTAATGGTGTCATTAAATTCCTCAACTTAAGCATATTTGTAGCATTTGCATCTTTGGAATTAATTTCTCTTAATTTTGGTTTTGTTGCAGGTTCGGTAAAATGGACATAACTCTCTATTTATAGATCAGAATGGTGCAATGTCTTAATATTTTCTGTGAAAGCTGATTTAATTGTCTACAAGGATTGCATTTCCCAAGATCATCAAATTCGGGCTCTTAGTGGATCAAAATTGGGGCTTGAAGTGACCCATCTAAGTCTCGGCCAGTCTGACCAGCCTCATTATTTGGACCGTATCTCTCAAAATACGTATCCAAATTGTGCAAATCATATAAATCAAGATGTTCTAGAAAGCTGAGAGAAATATCTACGACTTCCATGAAGACATGTGATTAAAATTCATAATAATTCAAGGTCAAAATCGGTGGTCAAAGTCAGTTCACCTAATTACCCCAATTGTCAAAGTTGGTGTATCTAATATTTGACAATTATTCCTTTGTAATTTGACAAGTTTGCCCCTAAATGTATCTATAAATAGAGGTGCCTTATGACCCATTGGGCATCTTGGCCTTAGCTGGAAACATTTTGGCTTTTGGCTAGGATCTGTCTTGTGTTTTGTGTGTTTATGTTATTAATTAATTTTCCTTTTTCTTGCATTTTAATTTTCTTTCTATTAAATTTTTCTTCTAATTTCTCTTTTGCCTATAAGGTGCAGTGTGGTGAAGTACCCTTGATGATGAAGAATAAGGATTCCTCTAACCCTTATATGTGCTTATCAACTTAAAATCTTATAATGTTTATTCAATATGATTTATATTTAATTTCTTAATCAATCTTGACCCACTCGTAAAGTGGAGGTCTTGATCCATTGTCGACAATCCTTGGCACATCAAATGCTTGGATCATTTCTAGATGATGTATGGTTTTTCCTTACCGACATGAATCTAGTTAGGAACCTTGATTTGTTGTAGACATATGATGATTGGCACATTGGATGCTTGAACCCATTTACAAGAAGTGTATAAATATTGGTAATGAAACAAATATAATTCATATAACTAAAATGGGTTAATTATCCTTATTTGAAATATCAAGGGCGGATCCCCTAACCTTAGCTTTCATTATTATGGTGTTAATTCCTTTTACTTGCGCATTTTAATTATTCTCATCCATTGTTGATATTATCTTCTCATATCTTTGGATCATCATATCGTATTTGCTTAGCTTATAATTTGAGCGCTAAAATCTCCTTCCTCGTGGATCGACCCCGGTCTCACCGGGTTTTATTACTTCGACACTCCTATACTTGGGAGACAATCCTTGTTCGGATGTGTCAAGTTTTTGGCGCCGTTGCCAGGGAAGGTGAAAATTGGCGTGCAAAATTGTAAGTATTCTCTTTTCTCATCTTAGATCTAAATTTTTTACTTTTTTGTGTTTTCATCTTTTCCTCTCTTTCCTTCTCTCTTTCTTGCATGAAAACTTGGTCACGAACATCTAGTGGTAGACTTGTTATAAAAACATCATCTTCCTTAGAAAACATGGCCGACAATCATGTGGAAATATTCACGGATGAAGGGGGGGGAACAACCGTTCGCAGCAAAAATGATCAAAACCAACGAAGAACCCTCAAAAGACTAAAACATGAATCCGTAATGACTAGTGCACCATCCTTGTGTAGTTTCTCCTCCAGATTCACTCCATTTCAATTCAAACCAAGTTTTGTTCGACTTCTACCCACTTTTCATGGTCTTGACATGGAGAACCCATATTCGCACTTGAAAACTCTTTGAAGAGGTATGTAACTCCTACACTGACCAAAATTGTAGCATAAACACCATTAGATTAAAGCTTTTTCCTTTTTCTTTAAAAGATAAAGCTAGAACATGGCTACAAAATTTGAAGGTCGAATTCCATCAGTTCATGGGATGAGATGAAACAACAATTTTTGAAAAAATTTTTTCCTACCCATAGAACAAATTCTCTTAAAAGACAAATTTCTGATTTCTCTCAAAGACAAGGAGAAACCCTTTAACAATGTTGGGATAGGTATAAGGAACTACTTAATACCTGTCCTCACCATGGGTTTGAAACTTGGAGAATAGTTTGCACACTTCTATGAAGGGTTAAAACCTCAACGATAGGCAAGCTAGTGGAATTAGCTGTGGTACATGGAGAATTTAAAGAAACAGACCCTGAGAAGCACTTGACTTCCTAGATTCCCTTGGCAGAAAAGGCACAAATTGGACAACTGCTGGCACCTATGAGGTACCAAGCAAGGCCCCAACCTCGACATCCAATAGAGGCATTTACAACCTTAGGGAAGACCATGACCTTCAAGCAAATTTGCATCCCTAGCTAGAAAAGTCCAGGCTTTAGAGATGAAAAAGAGTGGTCAATTGAAATCTATTCAAGAAAATGTCTGTAACATTTGTGATGACAATGACCATTCTACTGATGATTGCCCAACTTTGCCTGCCTTTAGGAATGTCTCCATGAAGAAGCCAATGCCTTAAACACTTTCAAAAGGCCAAATCACAATCCATATTCATAAACCTACAATCCTGGTTGGAGAAATCATCCAAATTTTAGCTGGAAAAATGACAATCATGCACAATCTTCACAAGTCACTTTTCAAGCACAACAAAATTTTCAAAATTCTCATGATCATGCATATGCTCCTCCTCCTAGGAATGACCTTCAAGAGACATTGCATTCATTCATTACAAAGCAAGAGACTTTCAATAGTCAAACTGCTCAAACATTAGCAAATTTTGTCGAAACAACTCCTTCAATGTGCATCAACATTAGCATCCAGGAGAGGGAAAATTTCCTTCTCAAACATTGCAAACCCGAAGATCAATCTAACTCAAATGCAGGAAGTTCAAGTAACCATTACTTTGACCAAGCCAAGTCAGTCCATGACCCTTCGCATGGTAAAGATTGTTTGAAAAACACATTCCTGACCCTTGTGAGAAAGAAGAAGAATTGATCTCTAAAGGGCAGGAAGAGGCTGCTAAACCAACACCTAGCGAAGAGGAAACCATATCCTCATCTGTGCCTCCATTTCCTCAAGCATTAGCCACACAAAAGAAGCAAACTCACAATTTTGAAATCTTTGAAATTTTCAAACAGGTAAAGGTCAACATTCCCTTGCTTGATGTGATCAAACAGGTACCTTCTTATGCAAATTTTTTGAAAGAATTGTGCACTGTGAAAAGAAAACTAAATGTGAAAAAGAAGGCCTTTCTAGCCGAGCAAGTAAGTGCTATTCTTCAAAATAATAATACATTGAAATATAAGGATCCAGGTTGTCCTACAATTTCATGTGTTATTGGAGACCATAAAATTGAACAAGCTTTACTTGATCTTGGTGCAGGTGTGAATTTGCTTCCATACTCGGTTTTTCAAAAACTCAATCTAGGTGAGTTAAAACCGACTTCTGTGACTCTTTTGCTTGCTGATAGGATCAATTAAAGTACCAAGAGGAGTAGTAGAAGCTGTGTTAGTTCAAGTCGATAAATTCATTTACCCAGTGGATTTTATTGTCTTGGACACACAACCAGTGGAAGTATGTAATTCAATTCCTGTCATTTTAGTGCGTCCATTTCTAGCTACCTCTAATGCTTTGATTAATTGCAGGAATGGAGTCATGAAGCTATCTTTTGGGAACATGACATTGGAACTAAATGTTTTCAATACGTGCAAACAACCACATGAAGAAGAAGATGAAATTGAGGAGGCTAATATGATCGAATCTATTGTGGAAGATCACATCCAAAAAGGGAGTTCTTCTGACCCTTTGGAAACTTGTTTAGTAAATTCGATAGAATCAAGTATGGAACTAGAACATGATCTTTCTAATATGTGTTCTTTACTGGATTGTGCACAGGTGTTGGAAAAAGGCTCAAAATCAAGATTTGAAGAATTGGGGCAGATGAATGAAAGCAAGAAAGATGAAGCTCCCAAGCTAGAATTGAAGCCCGTACTTGAAGGACTGAAATATGCATATCTTGGGGAGAATCAGACATATCCGGTGGTAATTTCTTCATCCCTCACATGCTAGCAACAAGGTAAGTTGATAGAAGTGCTTAAAAGGCATAAAAATGCAATTGGGTGGACTTTAAAAGATATAAAAGGCATTAACCCTTTAATTTGCACACATAGAATACATTTAGAGGAAAATGCCAAAACATCTCAACAACCTCAAAGGAGATTAATTCCACACATGAAAGAGGTCATTAGGGCTGAAGTTCTCAAACTACTTGATGTGGGAATTATCTATCCTATTTCTGATAGTAAATGGGTAAGCCCTACACAAGTACTACCTAAAAAATCTGGCATTACAGTTGTTAAAAATGAAAAGGGAGAATTATTGCCAACTCGTGTCTCGTCTAGTTGGAGGATGTGCATTGATTATAGAAAATTAAATGCTGTCACTAGAAAAGACCATTTTCCCTTACCCTTTCTTTACCAAATTCTTGAAAGAGTAGCAGGAACCCCTACTACATGCTTTCTTGATGGATACTCAGGCTTGACTATCAAATTGCCCCATTTGCACTTGAAGACCAAGAAAAGACCACATTCACGTGTGCCCCTTTGTGCACTTTTGCATTTAGGAGAATGCCTTTTGGACTTTGTAATGCCCCGGCCACTTCTCAAAGATGCATGTTAAGCATTTTCAGTGACATGGTTGAGCATTGTTTAGAAGTTTTCATGGATGATTTAACCGTCTTTGGAAACTCTTTTGATAATTGTCTGGAAAATTTAGAAAAAGTCCTAAAAAGGTGTGTAGAAAAAGGTCTTATTTTGAATTCGGAAAAATGTCATTATCTGGTCACTTCAAGAATCTGTTTTTAGTCCTGTGTGTCTTCTAAAGGAATTGAAGTGGATAAGCATAAAAGTGGAATGAATTCCCCATTTTGCCTCCACCACAAACATTAAAGATAGGTTGCGTTCATCTTATGGGGGGGGGGGGGGGGGGGGCATGCTGGATTCTATAGGAGGTTCATAAGAAATTTCAGTGCTATATCTAAACCTATTTGTAACCTCTTAATAAAAGATACTTCCTTTGAATGGACTCAAGAATGTCAAAATGCCTTTGATACATTAATTGGAATTTTAACAACTACTCCAATTATGCAATCTCTTGATTGGTCCTTGCCTTTTGAATTAATGTGTGATGCAAGCGACTATGCCATTGGTGCTGTCTAGGACAAAGAAAAGAAGGTAAGCCTTATATGATATAGTATGCAAGTAGGACTTTAAATGATGCACAAATGAATTACACAACAACTAGAAAACTTACGTGCGTAGTATTTGCATTGGACAAATTTCGATCTTATTTAATTGCTCTCCACAATTGTTGTACACTGACCATGCGGGCTGTGAGAGATTTTAATGACTAAACAGATGCAAAAACCTGATTGATACAAGTGATCTATTGCTCAAGATTTAACATCACAATAAAGGATAAGAAAGGAGCCGAAAATGTCGTTGCTGATCACCTTTCAAGACTAACGACAGAGACATTACTTGAAACTTCACCTGTCAATGATTCTTTTCCTGATGAATTTTTATTTTCCGTTGCTACTGTACCTTGGTTTGCTAACATTGTAAATTTTCTTGTGACAGGGAAAATGCCACCTCATTGGAATGCTCAAGACAAAGAAAATTTTTAACCGAGGTGAAAAATTTTTACTGGGATGACCCATATCTGTTCAAATATTGTCCAGACCAAATAATGAGAAGATGCATACCCGACAATGAGGTAAGTAGTGTCATTAACTTTTGTCATTCTGAAGCATGTGGAGGACATTCTTCATCTAGAAAAACAGCTGCTAAGATCTTACAATGTGGATTTTATTGGCCCACCTTATTTAAAGATGCACATGCATTTTGCAAAACATATGAAAATTGTCAAAAATTGGGATCCATTTCAAAAAGAAACATGATGCCTTTAAATCCCATTCTTGTTGTTGAAATCTGTGACTGTTGGGGTATTGATTTTATGGGACCCTTTCCACCGTCATTTGTTTGTGTACATCCTTGTTGCAGTAGACTATTTTCAAAATGTGTCGGGTCAATTCCATGTCGAAACAATGATCACAAAACAGTTGTCAAATCTTGGAATGGAGAATATCTTAAGTAGATTTGGGAATTCTCGAGCCATTATTCTTGATTGGGGGTACACAGTTTTGTACAAACCATTTTGAAACTTAATGATAATATGGAAATGAACCCTAAAATTCTACACCTATCCCCACAAACCAAGTGGACAAGTTGAATTAGCTAATAGGGAGATAAAACACGATCTTAGAAATGAACGGTTAACGCCAATCGTAAAGATGTTCTTTAAGGACTTAATGATTCAACTCTGTCTTACCGAACTGCTTAAAACCATCAATTGGGAATGTCTCCTTATGATTAGTTTATGGAAAACCTTGTCACTTGCCGGTGGAAATTGAACATAAAGCTTATTGGGCCATTAAAACATTTAACACAAACTTGAATGATGCTTGCAAGTTACGAAAACTCCAACTGAGTGAACTTGAAAAAATCAGGAATGAGGCTTATGAAAATTCTAAAATCTACAAAGAAAAAATGAAGGTTTTTCATGACAAATCCATTGTTAGAAAATCTTTTGAACCTTCACAAAAAGTTCTTTTGTATGATTCAAGGTTGCATTTATTTCCTGGTAAACTACGGTCACGTTGGACTGGGCCTTTCATTGTTAAAAATGTTTTCCCTCATGGAGCAGTTGAAATTGAGAACCCAAAGAATGGTCATGTGTTTTAAGTTAATGGACAACGGTTAAAACCATTCTTTGAAAATTTTGACCAAAATGAAGAGTCTATTGCTTTAGTCGATCCTTTTTTAAGGATTGATTTTTCCCGGTCAAGTGGCGGATACGATACTCCGTGACTATTAAAGTCGGTTTTTCAGTTCCCTAAAAACTGTTGCTTGCATCCATTTTCTTTTCTTCTCTCTCATTTTCTTCACATGGATACCATTCTCTCTAAATTGCACAAACATTTTCCCTCTCTTCCTTAAAATGATTTGCTTAAAATTTAAAAAGCTCGTGCAGAAAGACTAAGGTTGTTGATGCGTAAGGGTATTCCTGCTGATTTAAGATGGTTAATTGAAGCCAAGGTTCGATTCTCTTGTGATTTTTCAGATAATCTTGTTTCCCATATGCCAGGTTTGGGAAAAAGCTCTTATGCCAAAAAGCGAAGAGCGAAAAGGTTACAAGTTTGTCCCAGATGTGCAAGATGGACTTGTAACCAGCGTTGCTGCTCCTTAGGATATTTGTCTAACAATCGAGAGGATAAACTACAGTTCATCGAGAATGGACTGAGTAAGGAGTCTTTGGATGATATCCGAACGACTCTTGAGACGCATTCTTGTAGACTTGTGCAGCATGAAATTTTTAATTTGTGGACCAATTCCGAGATGAGCAGGAACGCTATAGTCTTGGGAATCTGACTCAAAACGACCCTGTTTGCCAGTTTATAAGAAAATTGGATGGGGGGAAGTATATCCCAACTCATAGAAGGTGTTTAAGCCGTTTCTGGACGTAAAACCAGAGTAAGATGTGAGCCACAGTCACAACTACCTGTACATATGCATGCGTGCCATCATTTTTGAATTTTAATACCTCATTGCTGTCATTTTTTAATTTGTATCTTTTGTTTGACTTATGGTGTCTTATTTCATCATCTTTTGACCTTTTTTTTGCATTATTGTCAACTTTTTCAACAAACAATCGAGCTACCTACATAGATATCATCATTAACATACCTTTTTGCACTCCATAAATACCACATGTCTTGGTCTCTTCTTCACACATAGTTAAAGAGTCACATAGACATGGAGGGAACTTCAAAACGTCGAATCCAAAGGATATGTGTATTCTGTGGATCTCGACCAGGTAAAAGTGAAGATTTCGTAGAAGTAGCGAATTTGATCTTGGTAGGCTACTGGCTGAAAAGAAGATTCATGTGGGTTTTAATGGGGAGGTACCTTGCGGTTATGGGTTTGTGGTGCCAACACTGCACATGTAGGTGGTAGTCAAGTGTTAGGAGTTATTCCTAAAGCTTTGGCTGTAGAAAGCATTGTTGGAAAAACGGTTGGGAAGGAGTTACAGGTCTCCTCTCTGCATGAACGCATGGCACATATGCTCATCAATTCAGATGCCTTTATTGCTTTACCAGGTGGCTTTGGCACTCTTGAAGAAATTTTTCAAATTGCTTCTTGGGCCCAACTGAATCTCCATCAAAAACCCATAGGTTTGTTGAATGTCAAAAATTTCTTTGATCCTTTGATAAGTTTTGTTGATGCAGCTGTGGAACAGAATTTTATCCCTCATTCAGCGAGAAAGATCCTTATTTTTGCCACTTCTGCTGGTGAGCTACTTGACAAATTACAAGAAGTTGAGTATGAACCTGACCTAGCTAGTACTCAAATTAATTGGGCAGAAGGGCAAAACAAAAAGTGCAAATTGGATTTGAATCTCCGTTTGTAATTTTTTTTCTTCTTGTCCTTTATTTTATTTTATTTTACTTTTAGCATGTTATTTTATGAGTCTTTCAGGTCATCTCTCTTGAATAACAGAAGCTTCAAGTAATGTCTCCTATACTTTATCTCTCTACATTTAAACATTGAGGACAATGTTTCATTTGGTTTGGGGGGGAAGGATAGTAGACATAAGTGTGTCTTGAAATTTTATTTTTTCTTGCAAAAAAAAAAAAAAAAGAAAGCGAGTTAGTAATTAGATTCAGAGTGCAGTGTAAGGAGTTCAAATCCTCTTGAGACGCATTCTGGGTCAGGAATGGCAGAGTAGGGAGGACCAGTTTGGACTCTTGAAACCCATTCTAACCAATTTTTCATTTTATTCTTGCATTTTTGAAGACTTATTTGATATTATTTAGTCTTGATTTTTGAATTTTATAACAAGGAGGTCTTATTCATTTCACTTTGAATCATTCAAATCTATGAACTCTCACAAACTTATCATTTAATAAATTGTGTGCTTATGTGCTCATTAAGCAAGTATCTATGAATCTTTCTTCACACACACACATACCTTGATGTATGATTGTGGGTGACGAAATGAAATATTGCAATATTTGAGTTCTTTTGTTTTGTTTAGGAAAACAACAAAAGGAAGGGGAAAGTTTTAAAAAAAAATGAAAAAAAAATGAAAAATGAAAGAAAAAAAAAAAGAAAAAAAGAGAGAAAGTAATGGTGGATAAGTTTGGTCTTGTAGCCTCCTTAATTCGAGCAATTAAGCCCGAGGGGTGCCTCAACACCGAATACCCTAAGACCAACTGGTTTGGGAGCTATTGGCCCAAAGCTCGCTACATGGATTAAGGAGAAAGCTTAATGGGATTGAACCTTGCACTATCCACAAGTTTCTAAGCAAAAATAAAGCATCGACAACCCGAGTCGTTAAGCTCGTAGAGGTGTCTTAACACCTAATGCCCTAAGACCAACTGGTCTGGGAGTCATTAGCCTAAGGCTCGCTACATGGGTTAAAGATGCATTCTTTCAAAAAACAAAAAAAAGAGAGAAAAAAAAGAAAAAATGTATAAAATGAATGAATATCCCCTACCTAAGGTTGTTAGCCTTAACAAATACTAGAACCGATATGGCTTATTTCTAATAAGCCCCATAGTCATGTGTCAACTGAGCACAAAAGAAGGTTTGTGGATATCTTGACTGAAGGGT
>SNVD02004074.1:0-19310 GCA_013180625.2 Boswellia sacra
AGATTAAATAAAGAGCCTGTTTTATTTAACAACAAAGTAAGGAAAGATTGGGATAACAGAGCTTATTGTTATCTACGTTTGATAATTTCAATGGTGTAATTGGATGATAATTCTACAATTAATTCGCAAATCCATATCTTGTGTTGGAGAATGATCCCTTAACCATATTTCTATCATTGATTAATTCCCATTTCAATTAAGTTTGCATTGTGTTATTCATTAATTACCGTCGTATTCAGTTTTTCATCTAGTTAATCAAATAACAAAAACCCCCATTTTAGTTAATTGTTGCTGGAAATAACAAATTCAATTAGAATCAATCCTCGTGGGAACGATATCTTACTTATCACTTTATTACTTGTGCGACTAGTATACTTGCTAGTTTCGAACGCATCAAGTTTTTTGCGCCGTTGCCGGGGATTGATTTTCTAATCGATTTGTTATTTTGTTTTCATTGTTGATTCATATTTTTGTTTGTTTTTCTTTTTTGATTGTTTGTGTTTAGACGACATGGCAGTAAACTTCCATCAATTCAGTGGCGGATTTAAGCCACAACTACCATGGAGAGTAAATGAGGTAAGCACTCCGAACATTGAACAACAACTTTCTGAGCTAACCTCTCTTGTGGAAAACATGGCTGTAGGACATATTCAGAAATCTTATGCATTTGGGATATATTCTACCATGGAGCATCCAATCGACATGTATCCAACTTTACAGGAAGAATATATGGAACGGGCCAATGCCATGGGTGGATTTCCAGGATAACCAAGGCAATGGTATGATCCCTTCTCTAATACTTACAATACCGGATGGGGAGATCACCCTAATTTTAATTACTGGAATCATCAACCAATCGCCCCAAATGCCATACCAAATCGGCCACAAGTTTTCAATCAACCTAGAGTGCATCAACCATTTCAAATGCAACCACCACCAATGCCATATCCAGCACCACAACCAGCTTCACAAAACTCAGGTATGTCTCTCTAGGATATTGTTAATGCACTTGCCACTAATACAATGCAATTCCAGCAGGAAACTGGGGCAAGTATCCAAAATCTCGCAAATCAAATGGGACAATTGGCTACTAGCATGAGCAAATTCGAAGGCCAATGCTCAGAAAAATTATCTTCTCAAACGGTGATCAATCCAAGAGAGAATACTTGTGCGATAACTTTGTGAAGTGTAGAGCAAATTCAAAATGGAGAGCAAATGGAAACTGGGGCAAGTATCCAAAACCTGACAAAGAAATCACAAACTGATGAAGGAGATGACACCACTTCCACCATGAACAACACATCATCTTCTAAGGTCGATCTTAAAACTCAAATTACTACTTATGTTACTCCTCCACCATTTCCTAGCAGATTTGCAAAATCAAAGAAGGAGGAACAAGAACATGAAATCCTGGAGACTTTTCACAAGATCGAGGTAAATATACCACTTCTGGATGCTATCGAGCAAATACCTCATTGTACAAAATGTCTCAAGGAGTTATGCACCAGCAAAAGAAATTTAAAAGGAAATGAGAAAGTAAGTGTGGGGGAAAATGTTTCAGCTATTCTACAAAGAAAAATTCCTTTGAAATGCAAAGATCCAGGTACGTTCACCATTCTATGCACCATTGGTAAAACCAAGTTTGAAAGAGCTATGTTAGATTTAGGAGCATCTATTAATGTCATGCCATTTTTTTATGCTTCTTTAAATCTTGGACCTTTTGCGAAAACTGGTATTACCATTCAGTTTGCTGATCATTTTAATGCATATCCCAAAAGAGTTGTGGAAGATGTGCTTGTGCAGATGAATCAATTGGTTTTCTCAGCAGACTTCTATGTCCTTAAAATAGAGGATGAGACATCTCCTAATCCAACTTCGATTCTTTTAGGGAGACATTCTTCAAAACTGCTAAACAAAGATTGATGTCATTTAGATGCACTCTCACATAGAGTTTGATGCAAAGGTGATCCTTCAATGATTTTTGAGCAATGAGGTAACCCTAGTGGACTTATATTCTGTTTTTTGTATTGACGTTATTATTCTCTTCCGACACCAATGTTTTTGAGTTAACTCGCAGAATGGATTGGATATAGCTATTAATGAGCACATAGGGACATAAAATTCTAAGGAGTCAGAAATTTTGATACAAGTGTCCAAAGAAATGGAGGAAGTTGTGACAAGTTTAGATGAGACCATCGCAATAACCATAAATAGGTATGATGTTTCGTACATTCAATTTCCTTTATCTAATGAGAAAATTCTTCCTTTTGTGATGACAGCCCCTGCCTTGGAGCTTAAGCTTCTTCCAGATCATTTGAGGCATGGATTCTTGAGTGAGAATGATCCTTTGCCAATTAGAATAGAAATGGGCCTTGCACGAATACAAGAAGAGAAACTCGTCCGAATACTTACAAACCACAAAACAGCTATTGGGTGGACGATTGCTAACATCCGAGGCCCAGCCATATGCATGCACCAATTCTTGTTGGAAAAAGGATCCAAGCCCACTAGAGAAGCACAGTGGAGATTGGAACCTCCCATGATGGAACCAGCGTCGGGCTGAGGACGTTAAACCAAGCGCTTATTGGGAGGCAACCCAATGTTTTTGAAAAATAAATAAAAGAAAAGAAAAAAAAATAAAATAAGGTAATAATGATCGATTTTTGTGTCTCGAGGAGATTCCTTTCGTAGGCCATCAAATTGATCAGGTTTTATCTCTCTTTGCCATCTATCTTATTTGTTTTTATATTTTTTTTACTTGTTTTTTACTTTTGTTTACTATTGTGTTGTTATCTCTTTTATGTGTCCTCAGTTTCGTTTCTGCTCTTTTCTTTCCCTTCCTTTTGTTTAATTGGATTATTCTGTACTTTGAACTCTTTTGTGCAACAGCTTGAGGAAACACCCAAACGGGAACTAAAACCATTGCCCGAAGGTTTGAAACGTGCATATCTTGGAGAAGAACAGACTCAATCGCATTTTCGGTAATATCTCTCATTTTCTTCTCTCCAATGGATGCCGATATCTTTCTATCGAACCTTCATAAATATTTCTCTTCACTTCCTCAAAATGCTGTGTTTAAAATTTATAAAGTACGGATGACTAGACTTTGGGCATTGATGCTCCTAAATGTGCCTACGGATATCCGATGGCTTATTGAAGCCAATGTGAGATTGTCCGGTGAGCCGGACATTAATCTCGCAAAATACATGCCTGGTCTAGGAAAGAGCTACTACGCCAAGAGGCGAAGAGCGAAAAGGTTACAAGTATGTTCTAAATGTGCTAGATGGAATTGTAACCAGACTTGTCGTTCATTAGGTTTTGCGTCCAGGAATAGAGAAGATAAACTTGCATTTATTAACAATGGTTTGAGTAATGAGTCGCTGGATAATGTTTTGTTAACTCTCGAGTCACATTCTTGTAGACTTGTTCAGCGTGAATTGCTTAATCTATGGACACAATTTCGTGATGAATTGCAGTGTTATAGTCTAGGGAATCTGACTAAAAACGACCTTGTTTGCCAGTTTATAAGAAAACTGGATGGGAAGCAAATCCCCGACTCATAGAAGGCGTTTCAGCCGTTACTGGATGTAAAACCAGAGGAAGATGTGACCACAATCACAACTACTTGTATATTTGAATGTGTGTTGTTGTTGTAGAATTTTTTTTTCTTGTTTCGTTTGATCTGATTATCAATGTTGTTTTTGTGTTGTTGTTGTTTGTTGATTTTGTTTGTTTTAATTTCAAGTTTTCTTTTTTGACAAACCAGATGACTACCCCATGATATAAGCACACGTGGAAGACAAGTGTGGAGGTTTTGTCAACCTCCGCCGAAAGTATATCTTTACTTTTCATGCTTCCCGTGGGAGACAAGTGTGGCGGTTTTTTTCAAACCCCACCGAAAGTTTATCTCCATTTTTCATGCACACGTGGGCGACAAGTGTGGAGGTTTTGTCAAACCCCACCGAAAGCATATCTCTTTTTTCAAATCTCGGGGCGATAAATCTGCATCGAGCAACCCCCACCGAAATTATGTCCCCATGTGTCAAATTTGAGAGTTTTACGTGTGTATATATCCATGCTGCATATTTTGAAATGTCATTTTATAACTGCCTTGCACTTGAATCGCATAATACCTAACGTACATCATTGTCTTACACAAGTTTAGAGCACTTTTAGAAATGGAGAAAACACCAATTCGGCGATTCCAAATATATGCGTATTTTGTGGATCGCAATTTGGTAAAGATGGAGAGTTTACAACAGCAGCTCTTGATCTTGGTAGGACATTAGCTACGAGAGGTATTCATTTGATTTATGGAGGGGGTAGTCTTTGGTTAATGGGGTGTGTGTCAACAGCTGCATCCCTAGGAGGGAGCAAAGTTCTCGGCATTATCCCTAAACCATTGGCTGTACGAGATATCGTAGGCAACACAATCGGGGAAGAGTTACAGGTCTCTAGCATGCATGAGCGTATTACACATATGATTGTTAAGTCCGATGCATTTATAGCTTTGCCTGGTGGTTATGGTACATTAGAGGAGATATTTCAAATCACCTCTTGGGCACAGCTAAACATCCATCGAAAACCCATTGGTTTGTTAAATGTTAATAACTTTTTCGATGGTTTGTTATCCTTTCTTGATCAAGCTGTAGAAAAAACTTCATCTCACCGTCAGCGAGGCAAATCCTGGTTACAGCTTCAACTGCAGGGGAGTTAATTGATAAACTCCAAGAATTCATCTATTCGCCTGATCCAACAACGGCTCGGATAGATTGGTTTGGAGAAGGCAATAAGAGGCGTAAACTGGATTTAACGCTCCATCTGTAATCTCTATCTGCTGGTTTGCTTCATTTTCGTTTGCTTTCTCTTTATTGTGGTTATTTGAGTTGAGTTTTTTTTTTCAAAGGTTGTTCTTTCCCCCCAGGTAATATTTTCTAATAATGGATTTTAGAGTGGTGGCTTAAAAAGTTCAATTCCTCTTGAAACGCATTCTGGATCTCTTCAATCCATAATGGCTGAATAAAGAGGCTAACTTCTAAACTTTTTAGACCCATTCTAACTGACTTGTTTGTGTTTGCTGATTTGTTGGACTTTATTATTTTCTGAGTAAGTTTACTTTTATGTAATTTTGAGTTGTTGTGTCTTTTTGTCTTTATCAGTTTCGATTCAGAAAAAAAACATTGTGGAAAAACCTGAGAATGGCAGAATATGGGGTTTCCTTAACTCTTGAAACGCATTCTCTCTAAATAAATCTGTAGTTTGTTTATTTTATGTTGTTTGAAGTGTCTTGTTTCTTGTTTTGTTCTTCATAATAAAGGTATATAGGCTGGAAACCTTAAGTCTGCGGGCTACTGGTCCTAAGTATTGTTGAAATATACAATCTTGACTCAGGTGTAACAACGCCACGTACCTCTTTTCTTGCATTTTGTGGGTCGATGATAAAATAATGATTGAATTAAGAATAACTCTTGGAAAATGATAAATGATGCATGGATCTGTGTGCTTGAAATGTTTATTGGTTTTCGCTTTGCTTTTGATTCCTTGCGCAACATTGAGTACTGAGCTATTATCACTGAGTTATTTGTTAACTTAGAGAAAGTTTATGTAATTTAAATGTTTCTTCAGATTTCAATGAATTCTAGAACTTGTTTGATGGTCACTCGAGGCGAAATCCTAGACTGTGCAATATTGGGGAAATGATTTAGGCCATCTTTGGACAGTTTGAGCCTTAATAGCCAACCTTGACTGAAATTGATCCCTAGTTACCCCTTTGAGCCTCTGTAAGCCTTTTTCTTTGTTAACTCACTAAAAGATTTCCTAACCTCAAATGAATTTGTTCAAAACAGTTTATCCCTTACCTATGAGCATGTAGATCGTTCACAATTAAATTTTGAGCTATGTTCTGGTTTTGGGAAGTTAGAGGAGGTTGGGATGTGTCATGAGCAATACAAGTGAGTTCTATTATGTTTGTAAAAAAAGAAAAAGAAAAAAAGAAAAAAAAAAAGACAATCTGTACTTATCGTCCACGTACTTACACATTGAGGACAATGTGTTGTTTAAGTGTGGGGGAGGGGAAGTGTAATAAAAAAAAGAAAAAAAAGAAAGAAAAAAAAAGAACAAAAGAAGAAGAATAAGAGATCTAGACCCTTAAGTGTTCTTAAAAAGAATGAAACAACAAAGTGTGGGGGTGTAGTTTTCTTTTGTTTTCTGCGAAAAAAAAAAAAAGATTGAGTGTTCTAAATAAGTTTGGGGGAGTAACCTGGTGAATTGAAATGAAGTTATGTTATAGGGTTGAGCTCTACATAGTCTTGAATGATTTCTGTGTTTGTGAGTGATTTGAGCCAAATTATTATCCTTTATCATACCTTCACCCAAGCCAAACGTTACAGGCTTAATAAAGTCCTACTTGATCCTTGGTGTTGTGCATGTCTACATTAGTGGGGAGTGACTTGAAAAGCAGGCCTATAGAGTTCATTTATACACACATCTTCAATATTAAATATGATTCATTTTTATGCATAAACTCATCCGGGTTACAAGTGATCAGGTGAGAATGGCTCTACACACACACACCTGAGGAATTGAAGTGAAGCAAAACTAATCTTTGAGATAAAATTCTTGATCAAGTGCATTATTTTGAAGTTTTCATTGGGTTATAATTAAGTACAATCTTTGAGGCTATTGACAAGATGAAGCATTTGTGTATTTTAATTTTTTTGTTGATTCTGTTTCGGTTTAGTTTTGTTTCGTATCATTTTAGTTGCTCGAGGACTAGCAAAGTGTGGGGGAATTTTATAGGTGTCTATTTATGTATTACTTTTATATCAATTCGTCCATGTTTCTTTGCTATATTCCTTGGTATTTTTATGTTTTTGTGTGGTTTTGATGTTGTTAGGAGTTTTGGAGCAACTTGCACAAAAATGGAGTAAAACCCTTCATTTTCACCTCTGCTAGTCAACCATCTTCTCGGATTTAATTGTATTGATATAAAATGAACCCGATGACATATTATATACCGTTGGAAAGCTCTCGAAGTCTATTTTCTGGAGAAATTTACGGTTTATAAATCCATTCAGTGTACCAAAAGTTGTAATCAAAAACAGTGTGAGAAGTATAGAAATGTAATTCCACACATCACTGTAGCATGTATAATACGGGACACTGTAAGCAGGTTACTGTAGCAGAGATTAAAAAAATTTTAGGGTTTTATTTGACTAACTGAAGAGGGGGAACGTGGAGGAGGCTGCATCTTTAGATTTCTTTCATCTCTTGGAGTTCTTGAAGGAGAAAGGAAGCTTGGAAAGAGGAAGAACTACAATCCAAAGAGAATTACATCAAATTTTGCTAAGTTTTTCCCTTCCCTTTCATTTTCTGGAATGTCTCCATGTTGTATTGTATTTACCACGTTCTTAAACATGTGTAACTGAATCGAATTGGTTGAGGGTGATTTCAAAGCCCCTGATATGGTTTTTGTAAGTTGATTGTGTAAGGAATTGTTATCCAATTCTCTAATTGAAGTTGCTTTTATAATCCCATGTTTAATGCTTATGATTGCTTGCTGGATTGTATTTGGGTGGCCAACTGAATATAATCTGGATATTGTCTATGCTAGACTAGAAATCTTGATCCGTAATTGTCTTGAATTTCTAATTATTAGTAGCAAAATTGTGATCAGAGATTGCAATTGGAGAATACAACCTAAGTTAAATAATCCGAGCTTGTGTGTTTATTGCTTAGATCAACCTGTCTTTCTTTTCGTAATGCATCCATTGAATTAAATTTAGAGAGCTTGTTCTAGGTTGTTTGATGGATAGAGATTAAATAAAGAGCCTGTTTTATTTAACAACAAAGTAAGGAAAGATTGGGATAACAGAGCTTATTGTTATCTACGGTTGATAATTTCAATGGTGTAATTGGATGATAATTCTACAATTAATTCGCAAATCCATATCTTGTGGTGGAGAATGATCCCTTGACCAGATTTCTGTCATTGATTAATTCCCATTTCAATTAAGTTTGCATTGTGTTATTCATTAATTACCGTCGTATTCAGTTTTTCATCTTGTTAATCAAACAACAAAACCCCCCATTAGTTAATTGTTGCTGGAAATAACAAATTCAATTAGAATCAATCCTCGTGGGAACGATATCTTACTTATCACTTTATTACTTGTGCGACTAGTATACTTGCTAGTTTCGAACGCATCAATATATATTAATTTTCTTTTGAGACTCTACACCTATTGAGGCATGTGAAGCTCAATGAGCTTATTAGAGAATTAAATACTTGGTTTTTAAGCCCACATATATAAATTTAAGCTTTTAGTAAAGTAACAAACTTAACAAAGACGTGCAGATAGGTCCCATATAAGAAAATAGTAACAGGATGATGCATATGTGCATGATTTGGAATCTAATGGTTGAGGCCATTTAACTTTGAAATATGAAATGGGCGGTTTTCATCTTTCTTTTGATTGATTATTGATTCCTTGAAATCAATGACCGCATGAGGCGTCATGTGTCCAATATTATTTCAGAATGCATGAGATGAGGAGATGGTCGGTGTCAAAAGGTGAAATCGGGAGTTTCAGGTTTTTTTTTTATTTTTTTTCCTATTCTCTATCTTGTATCTTTGCTTTGCTACAATCATGCAGTCATTTCCTCTTTCAATGCATCTGTCATTGAACAGAAAATTGATAAATAATAAGCCATACCAAGTTAAGAGTCGTGAATGGTCAGGACTAGAGATTCAGTCCATACTTTCCAGGGGCTTTTACCTCATTACATCACTTGTAACATGTTGTGAATTTTGTTGATAAGGAAGAAGAGAAAACTGAAAACAATCAACAATGCGAAAATTTCCCCGATGACTATGTTGAGTAATGTTGTGAAAATGAGTTGAATCCAGAACTTTAGAAAAGATAATGCAGAGTAAAACGAGAGAAACTCCAATATTAATGCTTTCTGGACCACTGATTGTTAAAATGTGCCATACATGCTAGTGCCTGTCTTCTTAATTGGCTATTTTTGGGCATGTAACTGTGTGCTTAATTTCCTTGCTTTTTATGATAACAAAGTCAATTTCAGCATTATTAGTACTTCTCATTTCTTATTACTTGATTCAAATACATAATTTCATATCAGTATAATCATTTAATAGTCTTCTTTCTAGAAAAAATTTCTCACAGTTTCTTGCATTCTCTTCCACTCAACATGCTAATTTTTTTAGAGAAAATTTGATCCATGACCTTTAGATAAAGGTCTAAATAAGTTTTATCCTCCATCTTTCAAAAATGGGACAAATGACCCTATCGTTACCTTTCCTTTGTTTTGGATGGTCAACAATAAAATGAATTTAATATCCTTTGATAGTGAGATTTTTTTTTTAAATTAGTGAGTAGAGGCAGATTTAAACTTGTGCAATTAACATTTTATATTATCACCACTACAACAATGCCAACCCCTTACTCACATCTAACATAGTTTTTATTTATTATAATATTTATTTTAAGAAAAAACACAAGAAAAACCTAATGCCTCTTACCTTCTTTCTTCCATTCTTGCACCTCCTTGCTCCTCAGTGGAAAGGCTAGAAAATTGAAAAAGCGCAGTGAAGAGACTTCCTCATTTTAATATTTGCCTTTATGCTTTCTTTCTTGTTTTTTTACCTCTTAATCTTTCCAATTTCAATCTTTTTATTTTCTTCCTCCACGGGCTACGAGAATTTGCGCAACTGAAACTGGGGTGGTGCAGGTGAATAATGATAAATTGGCAGTGGTGTTGGTGAAGCATCCATTACAGGTGGCCGAGGTGAATGCTCACTTGGGGTAGTGGTGGTGAAGCATAAATTACAGGTGGTGCAGGTGAATGGTGAATTAGCGACAGTGGTGGAGTTGAGTGTCGAACTGGTGGTGGTGGTTGTTTTGTTCTTTTGTTGTTGGTGGTGGTGCTACTTGTCTTGCGATGGTGGTTGACTTTCATGAAATTTTGGCTTTCATTGGGTGGTTTTGTTCTTCTACTGTTGGTGGTGCTACTACTTGTCATGCGGTGGCAGTTGATTTTTCAACAAAATTTGGCTTTGATTGGGTGCTTGTCTTACTAAAACCAGAAGAGAAAGAGAGGGAGATGCGGTTGGGTGGGGGTGGTTCTACAATGGGTAGGGCTATTGGTATTCTAGTTGTGGTGTATGCAAGAGTTATAACTTGGAGTGTTAATGTGAAATTTTTAATTTGTATCTATTCAAATTCCTTAAATTAAAATAAGATTTATCAAATGATTATATATATTGAGAAAAAATTACAGTAAAACCTCGATAAATGAATGTTCAATAAATTAATACTCGGTTGAATAATTTTCTTCCAGTCCTGACTAGGGCCTATGTTTTAAATCAATAAATTTGCTAAATGCAAAAGATAATATTTTTTTGGAATTCTTTAAGGCTCAACAAAAATATAAATTAATAATTGATCAAATACAGAACATAAATAGTATATAAATTATTAATATTATGGTGATTTTTTTTAACAACTTATAGTTTCTTGATTATGTTCTTTTCAAAACATGCATCTAAAGTTTTATGTTTTTTCTTTGTATCTAAACTAAACTCAACCTAACCCTTAATTTTTTTGCAAAACATGCACCATATTTGTTATATGGTTTTCATGTTGTAGGATATAGTTATCCAAAGTTATAATTGTTTGAATGGGCTCTTTGATAAACATTTATTAAAACACAACTATCATTTAAATCAAAATAATCATCGGTCGATATATCTATTACTCTTCTTATAATCTCTTTATTAATAGGCGATTCTAATCACTACATCATTTTCGCTAGGATAAATCAAAATGTGCTCAACACCAATTGCATTTCTATAGCATAGAAAAAATTAATAAATTATTATTTATCTAGAAATAAATAATATAGGTAAAATAATAATTTTTTATAATCCCAACAGTATTCGGCTATTAACACTGTGTTCTTTTTTGAATTATGTGTTTTTATTTCTAAAATGATTTGGAAAATGAATTTCTATGATTTAGATAATGTATTTTAAGTAAAGGATATACGTTTGGAAATAAATTCGTAAAATGCAAATTTGAAAATGGTTTTAAAAATATGTGTTTGAAAATGAATTCTTGAACTAAAATTTTGAAAACAAAAATAAGATATGCGTTTGGAAATGAATCATTGACATCAAATTTTGGAAACAAAAATATAAAATGCATTTGGAAATGAATCTAAAACACTTGTTCTTCCAAATTGTATAAATAAAAAGATTATTAACAAATAATATTTTAAACTAAATGCATGCTCCCATTATACATATTGTTAACAAATAACAAATGCTTAATTATACAAACAAGATCACCTTTTGCTTCTTACGATATTTTCACCCAAGTATTTTCTTCTCTTTTTCACTTCACTTTATAGTGCTTACTATAAATGTGTTTAGTTAAGATTAAAAAAAAGGGAAAAATTGAAAAAATGGACACAATTAGAGGCCCTTAACAAAATTTGGACACATCCTGAAAAATTTTTATGCCATAGACACTTTCTTGACAAAAAGACTAAAATACCCTTAACCTTTCAAATTATTCCCAATGCCTTATTTCCCTCTTCAGACAAATATATCCGAAACCCCTCGACACCGTTGGAAACGCAAACTGACGTGAGCCTCCTCTGAGGATAGAAGCAAGACGACGTAGAGAGAAGCAAGAATCGACACTGAGATTCGTCCATTTTTGTGATTTATTTGGTTGCTTTCTCTTTCATTAGATTTGATTCAGTTTTTAGGAAATCTTAATTGAGGATTTGAGTTTCCGTCAGATTTGTTAACTTATTCTATATTTTTAGGGATAAATCTACTGTTATTAGGTGAATTTTGTGGTTTGATGTGTATGAAAACTATGAAAACCGACGGGTTTCGTCGCGAGGTAGATGATGGAGAGTGTCGGTTTTATCTCGACACTCAACACGACGTGTCGAGTCATGTCGAATGCACAACTGACACTCGATATCAGTTTATTTTTGAAGACATCGAGTTTCAGTTTCCAAACCGACACTTGATATGCCTTGTGTTGAGTGTCGATTCACTAGGTATGTCTTGTGTCGAGTGTCAAGTGTCAGATTTTGTCAAGTTTTGTCTAGCGTTTTGGCAGGTTGCTTGTTTTTGCATTGTTTTTTTTCCTTTTTGCATCATATTTAACTATAACGGCTTTGTATTTGTAGGTTGAAGCAAATGGCAAGTGAATTTGGACTGTCCTTCACCCTGAATGAGATTGAGATTCAGCGGAGGTTGAGCAGCAGCCCAACACGACTGAACCATTATTTCATGTCATGCATATATGATGTATAGTTACACATATTTTTGGGTAGTTAGTTTGTGGATTTTTTATACATTAATTCGAGTCTAATACATTGTTCGTAAAGACACAAAGCACATAAAGGAGAATCTCGTACACGAATATTTAGTTTAATGAAAAAGCACAAAAACTCGTGTTTAAAACATTAATGTTACATACATTGACGAAGCATGAAGCTGAACGTTCATACATGAACGTTTTATACAATGACAAAACCGAATTTTCTGTCCAAACACTCGACACAACTCGATACAAAACACTTGACACGCGACACTACACAACCACTCGACACGTGACGCACGACGACAGACACTCGACTAACCCGACACCAATACTCGACACACGAACTCGACGAAATTTACATCTGACACTCATCACATTCGGCACTCCACTCATGCACTAATACGACACTTGATCCTACACTCGACACAACCCCTAGTCACTCGACACTACCGTCCGACATGTCGAGATTTGATCCGACACAACCCCTCGACACTCGATGACATTTGACAAATCTCGTCTTCTTCATCCCCGTCAACTGCGATACCAGATTTTCTCCCAATGATTGTCAATTTTCAGCAAATTTCAACAAAAACGAAACTATACACAATTATTGCAGAGAAGATTGTGCTCTATTTCTTAATTGTAAAATTTTCTCTTGTTGTTAAGGTTCTTTTAATTAAGTTTCTACCTATGAAGCCATACACTGGCCTTGCATTGGGAAGAAAACTAACACATTCTAGAAAAGACCCCCCTGGATCCGTCCATGTATATATATAAGAACTACAACAATGGTGACTGGTGTAATAACCCATATCTATTTGTGTAAATTCTCTATTATGCACAAGCATTTTCAGGAATGTGGGCATTGCAAGGGCTCCGCTAGTGAAGGTTGAAGGTTTCCAGGAATGGATGGGTGGGGATGCTTCATTGAAACATGGGTGTGATGAAATAGAAACGAGAGTTTAGATTACAGTTGAGTGAAGGAGGAGATTTGAGTGAACAGTACCTACAAAGTGTGGAGGAACAGGTTTTGAACTTGGAAATGGAGAAAGAAGATGAAAATAGAAGATGAAAAAAGAGAGAGAAGAGTTACTTTTATATCTAGGGAGGGATGAATTTGAAGGGCAAAAACATAAAAAAAATGTTTTGTGAAAACATATTACAAAAACAGAAAAGAACACGTTTTGCATGAATTGTGTACTTCGAAAATGAAAAACGGAGTTTATGAAACAAAAAAGAACAGAGCCAGGTTTTTACACTTCGGTTGTTGAAGTTAACAGAAATAATTTATTAACAAAAGAGTCAATTTATCATATTTCCCAAGGGTGGTGGACAAAGCATATTAGGCCTTACTTCATTATCATCCCTGAAATTTTCCTTTTTTTTATACGAAAATTCGTTGAATTTCAGAGTTTCTTGAGTTGTATTCCAAATTGCCTTTTCTTTTCCAAACAATGATAGTGCACTTTCAAATTTCCTACACATTCTCCCCACAATCGATATTACATTTCCATGTGATCTTTACATCATTTAATTTGATTTGATCAAATTGTTTTATATTCACTTTTTCATTACCCTATATATAGCGTTTCAATTTATAGGAGAGACTTTATACAAATGTTTGTAAATCTAATTTTTAGTTTTTGGCTAATCAATTAATGACCACTAGGAATCTTAGCATTCCATGTAGATATTTGGGTCCCATGACTAGTTCAAAGTATATTTGCATGCAGCGTGGGAGCTTCATTGACTGAAAGATGGATTATGAGAGTTGCCTTAGATAATATACATCCATTCTAAGCTAAGCTTTCCTGTCTTCTCATTAATTTCTTTACTAATCTCTCACTAACTTTGCATTCTGCTAGATAATGAATATTGAAATTTCACACGTCTAGTTCTACAAGTGCATGCAGGAGAGTTATCTTTTCTATATTTAGAACAACAACATTAGGAAAATGGACCCATCAATGCAATCCCTACATGTTTATCATTTACTACTGAAAGTCAAATCTGTTATTAAAATTTTTCGTAACTGCAATTCAATAACTTCACAAAAAATTGTAAATTTTACTGTGAAAGAAAGAAGGAATCAAATATTTGGGGAGAATTTTTACAGTATGAAATATTCTTTACTTCTGAAAGTTTGAGCAAAAAAATCTTGGGGCTTAGAAAACTAGGTTATTGATGTGTTATTTGATTGCTAATAAGATGGGGGGCATAGTATACGGAATTTGGAACTTTTTTTCTTTGATAAGTTTAGACTTTTGGTTTTTCAGCTTAATTGGCATAGAATACTATAAACTCTTTTAACTACCCTTTTGATTTTTTTTTCTCATCATTCAGCTAATTGGAAATGAAAACCAGTACCAAGAAATCATAAAATTTCAGGTTTTAGATACTGCATAGAAATTAATGACATGAGATTTTATCTTAGTCCAATTCCAACAGAATGATCATATTTCACAACTGAGGAAATTTGAGAATTACCCTATCCCCATCCTTGTTTGTCGACAAGTATCAGGAAATAGAAATACATATAGAAAGATTGTTTTCTTAGAAACTTTTCATTTTCTTTGCAACCAAACAAGAGAATTGGTGGGATCATTTAATTTCTTGAACATGGATGACGGGGATTGGAACTTAGGAAGGAGGTTTATGGCTCTATTTCCTAACTAAAGAAACTGTAGACTTGATACAATAGAAAATAAATTCAAATCCTTTTGGTGACATATGCCTATATAAGGATAAGAGCTAAAGCTGATCATGATATCAAGAAGTTATGAAAACCCAAGGGATGAGTAGAAAAAAATCTCCCAACGAGTGAAAATAAATGCTTTTGAAAATCTGTCATCAAATTCACTAAGCAAATTCAAATCCTTTTGGTGACATATGCCCCTATAAGGACAAGAGTTAAAGCTGATCATGATATCATGAAGTTATGAACTCCCAATGGATGAGTAGAAAAAATCCTCCTAAAAAGTGAAAATAAATGCTATTGAAAATCTGTCACTAAATTCATTGAGCATATATCTATTAATATGCTTTAATTTCTAACCCCAAATTCATCACCAAACAAGCTTTGATAAGCCTTTGAAGGCCTCCCTTTATGTAATTCATTTCCATTTCTAGCATATGTAGCCTTTACGTTTTCCCTCACTGCAAATTGTCACTTTATTCTCTCCTCAATCCTCACACAACCTACAGTTGTTCCAGATTAATTTTTTATGATAGCCATGCAGGTTAGGGACTTTCTTCTTTATTCCAACAATACCAAGAAATCGAAAATTTTATAGACTCAATTATCACAAATAGATATGCAATATACAAATAGCCACTGTTAGCTGCAAGTAGGTATATATAAGAGTTGTATTGCATTCTATCACAAGAGAAAAAAGAACTCAGCAATAATTGTCGGTTGTAACTTGTGATTCAGAAGAAGAATAAATAGAAAAGAACTCTACGATTATTCTTCTCTTGAATCATTCTTCATCTCCATTCTCACATAACTCCGTTCCCATTAGCTGCTGCAATATTCATATTATACTCCCCAAAATAAATGATTGAATGAGTTTTTCATCTCTATTTTTTTTTAAACTTAGGCATTGCTTGTTAACATTTTCAAAATATTATTTTATGAAAATGCACATTTATCAATATATTTAAATCAATATCAATCACATATCTTTTTAAAAATCGAAAAAAATTTAAAATCAACCCCATATTCTTCCCAAATTTTGGAAACAAAACTCAAAATACACAAACAAATACAACCTTAATTATTACAATAGTGACATTGATTATAGGTAAAATAAGTAATGGAAACATACATGCATTGACTCATTGTTCTCCATCCTTTCAGAAGAAACTTCAACACTAATTTCCTTGACATTAATTTAACTCCTGATCATCCTGAAAAAAGAAAAGCAAAATAACCCAAGTTAAACAATTGAAAGAAGAATGAAAAATGAAAAATGGAAAATTAGGAAGACATGGTAGTTTGGTTACCTTGTTTGTTGACTATGAAAGGGGTAGATATGTTTGAGGAGAAAATGAGAAGGATGAGGAGAAGAGCACTAAATTGGAAGTTTAGCTTCATGATAGATACCTTTTCAATAAAGACAACAGAATAGAAAGAGAGAGAGAGAGAGAGAGATTAAAGTGTCTGAAGTGTATAAAAGTTGGCCGGGGTGGTGGAAGGAGGAGGAGAATCTTGATATAAATACATGGAAAGAAAACAACCACACTGTACTTCACATGAATGAGGCTTCCAAATAAGGCAGTGATAATATGATGTAGGTCAAGACCAACACCACTTCTATACGTACAGTAATTCTCTACTCACTTTATCTCTATTTCAAAATTATGATTGTTAGTCATAAAAAACAATTAAGAAAGAATAAGAATAAATCTTAACCCTTTGTATATATTTTCGTGCTAATTTATTTCCTAATTCCTTGTCCTTCTTATAATAACACACTACATGCACTCACTATTTGAGGTGAGGTGAGATATGTCAAAAGGCTTTGTTACTGCTTTAGTCACTGTCTACCATGGTCATGGTGGTCCTAGGAAAGTCCAAACAACATCAAAAGGCAATGTAATAGTGGTTGATTGTGTCATCAAGTCAACCTTTTGGACATGCTCAAACATGTAGTTGTTGCCCATCATCACATGATTTCATTCGCCTTAACATAAAACTCACTATCACGTATCAATATTATGATGAGTATCTACTTAAACAATACATGAAAAGACATATATAAAAAGCAAGCCACTTTTTTGTTCTTTGGTTCAGTAAAGCAAAGCTTTACAAAACAACACTAAATTGACCCAATTCACTGCAATTGCATCTCACATGTAAGCAATATTGTTAGTGTTAACGTCAAAAACTTTAACTCAACTCAAAAACTTTGGAAGAATAATAGATCACCAAGTTAAAGAATAAACACAGAATCTGTAGCCAAAGAAAAAAAGAACAGAGAGAGAGATATCTGATTTGAAATAGGAGTCTTAAGAGAATATAAAATACACTCTTAAGGTTGTAATCTCGATTGAATCGTAATCAGAATTCCTTTGTTGTTCTCTCGTGGATGTAGGCTAATGCCAAACCATGTAATTTTGTTGTCCTTGTTCTTTTTTCTTTGGCTGCAGATTCTATGTGTATTCTTTAACTTGGTGATTTATTGTTCTTCCAAACTTTCTGGGGTGAGTTAAAAGTTTTTAACGTTGACAAGTGGTATCACAGCTTTGTGTCATAGGAAAAGAATGGGGATTTGAGATAGAGAGGTTTAATGGGAAAACTGATTTCTTAATTTGGAGGAAGAGGATGAGAGCTACTATTGTTCAACAAAAAGTTGCTATGGCTTTAAAGGGTGAGAATAACCTTTCGAGTCCTCTTTTTGAAGCAGGGAAATAAGAGATTATGGAAATAGCTTATAGTTCCATCATTTTGAATCTCTCAAATAAAATGATAAGGGAGGTCTCAAAATAATCTATAGCTACTGGAGTTTGGCTCAAACTAGAACAATTGTATATGACGAAAAATCTCACAAATCGAATCTATCTCAAAGGTAAATTATTTGGTTTCAAGATGCAAGAAGAAAAAAGTATCGATGACAATCTTGATGAATTTAATAAAATTGTCATTGATCTTGAGAACATGGGGACCAAAGTTGATGATGAAGACCGGGCAGCACCAATCTTGAATTCATTGCCAAAGTCACACACAAACTTTGTATAGACTATAAAGTATGTTAGGGAATCTCTGGCACTAAAAGAGGTTGAAGTGGCTATGAAATCCAAGGAGATTGAAAGTAAGTCTGAAAGGGCTTCAAACAATGGAGAAGGATTGCATGTTAGAGAAAGAATAGAGAAAAGGAATGATAAAAAGGTTCAAAGAAACAAATCAAAGTCAAAATTTCTTGTCAGAAAGTGTTACCACTGTCATAGTCCAAATCATTTGATCAAGAATTGTTCGAAGAAGAAAAAGTAATAAAAGAATAGTAAGGCATATTCTCGTGATGTCTTTATTGTCTCAGACGGATATGAAAGCTTTGACGTTTTGATAGTCTTTGAGAAGCAAACAAGTTTGGATTGGGTAATGGACTCAGGCTATTCATTTCATATGTGTCCAAAAAAAAAGGGATGATCAATTCATATCAAAGAACTGAGGGTGGAAAAGTTTTGCTAGGAAACAATGAAGCTTGTAAAGTCATTGGTATTGGGAATGTCAAAATTCGCTACGATAGAGTGCAAAGAACTTTAACAGAGGTTAGGCACCTACCAGATTTGAAGAGAAACTTACTCTCTTTGAGGATGCTTGATGCCATGGGATTCTCATTCAAAGTTGATAATGGTACACTCAACATGACAAAGGGATCAAAGATTGTGATAAAAGATATCAGGTCGAATGGTTAATATCTACTAAAAGATAAAGAAACTACTGGAGCTACAAGCACGACATCAAAACCATATTGACAAGACTAATTTATGGCACATGAGATTAGGGCATGTTAGTGAAATAGGATTGAAAGAATTGAGTAAACAACGTCTCTTGGATGGTGACAAAACTGATGAGTTGAAGTTTTGTGAACATTGCTTTTTTGGCAAAGCTGCAAGAGTAAAATTTCTAGTTGTAATTCATAGGACTAAAGGTGTATTAGATTACATACATGTAGACTTTTAGGGACCATCACAAACACCATCTCTTAGTGGAAAAAGGTACTTATTATCCATTATTGATGACTTCTCAAGAAAACTTTGGCTTTTCATTCTAAAATCTAAGGATGAGGCATTTGAGAGGTTGTACAGTGGAAAACTCTTATTGAAAATCAAATAAATGAAAAGGTTTAAGAAACTATGAATAATGGGTTGGATTTTTGCAGTGGAGAGTTCGATAATTATTGTAAAAAGTATGGTATTGCAAGGCATCATACTGCAGGG
>SNVD02004075.1:0-18973 GCA_013180625.2 Boswellia sacra
GGCTGGCCATTAAAATTTATTGCCACCAATTTTCAATCGCTCCGCTGGGCGCGCGCCCGCCCGCTCGCAACTGGTGTCGCCGGCCCGCGTCCGTCAGGTGTGCGCCCGTCAGCCGGAAGCGGAAGCTGGTCAATAATAGCGCCCGGCGGCGCGGCGCGCGGAAGTGAGCGCAATAAAATTGCATAATCGGCCGGCCTGCCAACTTGTTACGCGTGCGCGCGCCTGTGTGTGTGTGTGTGTGTTCCACTTTCGCGGCCGCGCGATCGATCAGGCGGCGCTCGCTCGCCCGCCGTTCGTTTCCGGTGCCCAGAGAGCGCCGCAGAACGAACCCGAGCGAAGGATGAACTTGCGGCCGAGCGCCCGCAGGAGGTCGGGCCCGCTCGGCCGCTGCGATCCACTCAATTGACTGACGCGATGCGACACGAGCGCCGCCAGGTGATCTGGCGAACATGCGGGCGCGCGCCTACCAGCAACACGTTGCAGCGGCGCCGACGTCCTGCACGTGCGCCGCTCGCTTCCGGGCGCCTGCTCAAACAAATCAACGGCCCTCAGCTTGCGTAACATATGGCGTCCGAGTGCGACAGCGGCGCTGGCGAGTGCGCGAATGGCGCGCTCGTTTCACGCCGGCCCTGGCGCGAATAATGAGATGTGCGCGCCGGCCGATCGGTTTCCTCAAAATTGTCGGCGTCGTCGTCGTCGCTGCCGCCGCCGCCGCGGCCGCCGAAGACGACGACCGCGCAGTCAAAACGATGATACATAAGAACGCGCAATCAAAGACACACACACACACACGCGACGGGCGCCAATGAAGGAGCGCGCGAGCGGAAGTGTCCAGTTTCTTGCGCGAGCGCGCGCAACCGACTGATCGATGACGGCCATTATTTTGCCTTATTATCGGCGCCACCGTTGGCGCCTCCAGCCGACGGCGGCACGCGAACTGGCCACTGGTCAGTCAGCTGGCGACGTGCGCGCCTCACGTGAGTGACGCAACTGGCGCGCGTCCGGCCGGCCGCCCGCGTGAGCCCACTCGACTGGAGCTCGTGGCTCCTCTTTTTTTCTTGGCTCTCATGCCACCAGATTACGTCCCGAACGGCCCCCGCTGATGTTTTTCCACTGGCTCGCGGCCGCGGCGGCGGCGGAGGCGGCGGCGGCGGCGGCACGTCGCCCGTGACATTCGACTGACGGGCTGCTCGGCGGCGTCGTTTGCGTGGTCGTTAGCATGCAGGCGAGTAGTTTTGAGCAAAAAAGCGCCCGCTCGAGCGCTGAAAGCCGGGGCCAACATTGACTAATGTCCTGGCCGACGGTGGCCAGTATTTAGCCGGCGGGCCGTCGAGTTTTTTCTCTCGGCTCTCTCAATATAATCACACGCACGCACACAAGCCGCCGACTTGTCACGCTGGTCACTCGCCCGACCACTGGACGTGCGGGCGATCCGCCGACGCGCATTTGCATCCGCGCCGCCGCCGGCCAACCGTCGCTCTGTCGCGCTCATATCGACCCGATCGATCGACGACGACTTCCGCCAGCGCCGCCGTCGTCGTCGTCGGCGCCGCCCACGCGAATGAATAAGCGCGAGCCACTGTATTAGCGCGGCGTTGCGTCACCAGCCGACCGACGTGTGTGTGTGTGTGTGTGTGGGCGCGAAAAGTGCGGCCGCGCGAGGCGGCCAACGTCTTGGCCAAGTTTAAGGAAAAGCGGCCGCGCGCCCGGCGCCAGCTGACCACTCGCAGGGCCGATTATAATGTTTGATCTAATTTCCATTTTTGTCCCTGGCGCTCGCGCTCGTGGGCGCAAATCAAATCGATTCGCAGCAAACGCCGCCCACGCCGCCCCCGCCGCCGCCAGTGGCCATTGACCATTTGCCTCCTGTGGCCGGGCGGCGCGCGCGGCTCAATTTCGTCCTCGTGCGCGCTTTCTTAGTCTTAATCGATTTCTCCGGCGCCCGCCTCGTGCTCGTTGGTGAGTTTTTGTTTTATTCATTCGCTTCCTCTCGGCCGTCGCCGCCGCCGCCCACAGGCCGACGAAATGCGATCGGCCGGCGCCCCGACAGCGCCCGAAGTGAGTTGGACACGTACGCACGAGTGCGTGGGAGTTGAATAATCAGGGCGCGCGCACGCGGCCCGCCGGATAATCAATGAGGGGAGGCCGAGCGCGCGCGGCGCAAGACGTCGGCCGGGGACGCGTCACTCGCGCTCTTTTGTGCGCTGAGGTTTGATTTTGTGGCCCAGCGCCGACTCGCGTCGGTCGAGTTCGGCGGCCCAGTTACGCAAGCGAGAGCGGACGCCACAGCTGTCGGTCGTTCGGGTCGCGCTACTGCGAGCGCGAGGCGCGTTGATTGTCGCCGAGTGCGGCGGCGGGCGCGCAAAATTTGCATGCAATTTGTTGGCGCTGGCGACGGCGCGCGCCCACTGCGCACGCGCACTAACCTTGAATATTCAAATGCGCTCGAGTGCTAATCCGCGCGTCGGCGCTCAGTCAAGTGTCACTTGACTAAGCGCCCGCCGCGGCGCCCACTCGAGACCTCTCGAGTGGGCGCCCATTACAAGTCGAGAGGCGTGTAGGCTGCGGCCGACGAGCAGGTGCGAACACGTGCGCGCTGAATATGCAGACCAGCCACGAGCGCGAGTTTTCGTGCTGGTCGCTCTATATGGAGACCGGCGGATTGTCGTCGTTCAGCAGACAACTTGTTTGTTCAACCGGCTCACAGGAGCTCCAGTTCACCGAAGCGATCCCGAGCTTGGACTTGCGACGATCGGATGGCGCTTTTTGTTGCGCCCACGCGCGAGTTCGGCCGCCCAGCCAGTGGCCATGCGGGCAGTCCGGCGAGTTGTTTCCACTCGAGAGCGTCGCTCGAGCGGCCGACTCGAGCGTGCGCCGCCCGCGACGAGCGAGCGCCTAATTTGAATCTGAATTTATTTAGATTCAATCGCGCGGCGGCGCCCCCACGCGCCCGCCGCCCGAGCGCGACACGCGCTGTTACGCAACGCGCTTGGATTGCGTAACAGCTCGCGCGCGAAACGCACCGGAACTGTTGTGTCTCGCCGGCGGGGGCGGCGAGTGGGCGGCTCGCGGAGCAAGTGGAGCGCAAATTCGCGCCGAACGTGGGCCTTAGCGGCCGGATAGCGGCGCTCGCGTCTGTCTCATTTGGCACGGGCCCGCCGGTGGCCAGGCCGAGATTTGGAGCCGGCCGCCTGCGCGCTCGTCTCGTGTCCACTCGGGCGCTTATATTCTAATCTATTCACTTAATAATCGGGCCCGCGCGCCGAGTCAGCAGCGAGCCAGCGAGTTGGCCAGCTGACCGGCTGACCGGCTGACCGGCTGACTGGCGGCCCAGCGGAAGCGCCAGAGGAGTTGGCGCAGTGCGAGAAGAGCGCCGCCCTCTGTGACTCGCGTGCCGACTGAATAGTGAAATGACGAGATTTACATCGCGCGCATATAGAGCGCCAGACATCGCGCCGCCCGCGCCGCCGCCGCCCTCGCCCCACGACGACCAACGCCAATATCGCACACAAATGTTCTCGAGGCTCGGGGGCGCTCGAGCGCGTCTGCTGGCGCGCGCACGCGTATTATGTAATGTTCGCCCGCGGCGCCGGCGAGCTGGCTGGATATTAACTAAGCTGCTTAGCGAGCGCGGCGTCGGCGGCGGCGGTGCGATACTGGGCGGCGATGATCTATTTAATTAAATGGGTCCTTTGGTCGGCGGCGCGCGACACGCGCGCGCGTGTGTGTGTGCCGCACAATCGGCCGCTGATGAGCGCCGCCGGCCAGTGGCTGTGATATTGTGTGCGCCAGTGTATTGATCTATGAGAGGCTCGGCGCTCAATCTCAGCGGCGAGGTTTCAATTTTTGCGCTGTCCAGTGGGCCTGTCGCCGGTGAGTTTGGCCGCGAGCGCCGATATTCGGGCCGCTATAAGACGACGAGCCGCGCAGCCAATCAACGTGTTTGCTTACGCCTTTCGGATCGTCGGCGTGATAGTCGCCCTGATCGTCGGCGCCCACAAAGACCAACAAAAGAGTGCGGCGGCCGAGCGATGGATCACGCGAGAGGTGGCGGCGCTCCTGCGAGGCGCGAGCATAAACAGCGGCACCGCACTTTCAAGGTTTTTTGCCGCCACGCCGACCACGGCGACGCGGCGCTCTGATGAGTTTTAGCGAAAAACTCGCGCCTCGGGGCACAAAGCAAAGGCGGCCGAGCGCTCGAAGGAGCGAGCGCGCGAACGCCCCTATGCGCACTGATTGCGGCCCGAGCGCGCGCCCCGCGGCCAGTCGTTTGATAGAAAAACTTTCGCCGCGGATTTCCTGTTATTCTCTGGGCAACTGTTTCACGCGACGCTCGCGGCCGGATTCTCGGCGCCCTGGCCGATGGTCAGCTACATTAATTAGAGGCCGCGCGTGCCGCCGCCGCCGCCGCCGCCGCCGCCGCCGCCGCCGCTGCCGTGGCCGCGCCTCGAGACCGTCGCTTGTTTGCCTACGGCTTTATTTGCGTGCCACGCGCCTAGCGAGCCGCGCGCCTAATGGCTCAAGAAGCGGGTCACGTAAGCGAGCGTGGCCGTCGGGCCGCCGCCAGTTGGCGAGGCTGCATTTTGAGGTTTGTGTGAGGCCAAGCGCCGGCCGCTCAAATCTGCGCCCCGGCCGGCGACACACGCGAACAAAGGGGCAAATTGTTTGTATGCGCGCCAGCGGCCGGATGCCAAACTTGCCGACAGGGTGGCGTTTATATTTCTTGCGCCGAGTCCATTTGCGGGCTCGTATTCTATACACGACGACGACGACGAGTCGAGTCAACTTTGTCTCGCAGTTTCTTCGCCATCGTCGTTGTTCTGTTGGCGCTTATTATTATCAGCCGCCGGCCGCTCGATCATCGCGCTGCATTCTGCGCCAGCTCATTAACATGGACGCGCACACTTGGCGCACAGGCCCAGGCCGACTGAGACGAGGGGCGCCTATCGGCGATTATTAATATTGGCGACATCATGCTAAGCGTGCGTCTCGTCCCAGTCGTCGAGTTCTGCGCTCGTCCTGGTGGACGTCGTACTCTCGCGCCGACAAACCAACTCGAGCAGCGCCACTGGACTGCGCAGACTGGCCGAGCGCCGCACGCGAGCCCCGAGTTCCTAGCGCCGGCTCGTCTGCGCGCCGGACCTCTCGATGTGCGGGCGAACTGTGCGTGACAAGAGCCGATGATTCATCTGCTGGCTGGACGCAAATTGCGGCTCCCGGCCAGCATTGCGCAACGCCGTCGCCGCCGCCGCCGCTCCAACTATGCGGGCCCCCAATTGAGTGCTTCTGGCGGCGCTCGGCACGAGAGAGCGAGCTAGTTGTTCGTCGACAACCAGCGCTCGCGTGCGGCCGGCGTCGCGCGTGAATAACTGACGGCCACGACGACGACGACGACGACTACCAAGGCGGCGCCTTGGGAGATGTGATCGACTCGGGCCGAGCGCTCACCTGGCCGCCCGCACGCCACGGCTATAGGCGCGCCCCTATGTGCGCGCGAATATTTGCGCCCCGAGCGGAGTGCTGGGCGCTGCTCATAGTGTTGGCGCCGTCTATAAAACGGCTGCCGCCACCGTCGCCGTCTCGTGTGAGTCGCCGAGTCGTTGCTGTCCGATTCAATCACATATTCGCGCCTCGCTCGGCGCTCGCACTCACTCACACGCGCGACCGACGGCCGCGAGAACGCACGGCCGACGTCTGCGCGGCGCAGATACGCCGCCCGAGATAAGAGTCGTGCACACGCACTCGCCGCCGTCAGCGTCGCCAAAGAGATCCTAATCTAAATATAGAAATGTGAAAAATCCGCGCGCCGCCGCGACGTTCGAGTTGTCGTCCTCTCGTCTGGCCCACCGACGCCATTCAGAATATTTCACGTGAAAAGTGCGCGCGTGTTTCTTGTCGCGTCTCGCGCCCGGCCCAACGCCGGACACGAGACGCGCAAAAAACATCCGCCGTCGCCATGCGCGCGCCCTGCTGATACGCACGCGCGCCAGGTTACGCAACTTCCGCCCCTGGGCACCGT
Source organism: Boswellia sacra (assembly GCA_013180625.2). Classification (NCBI taxonomy): domain Eukaryota; kingdom Viridiplantae; phylum Streptophyta; class Magnoliopsida; order Sapindales; family Burseraceae; genus Boswellia; species Boswellia sacra. The sequence continues at coordinate 6,020 of SNVD02004075.1, forward strand.
AGGCGCTTCCAACAGGACGCGCCGGACGGGCGGACGGGCGCGCGTCCAAGACGGAGTTACATTTTGATTATTGCATCGCGTTGGCCGGGGCTCGACGTCGCCGCCGGGGCATTTTCGTGACATGTTGCACCGCAAACAAGTCCGAGGCGAGATTGCTTCGCTCAGGGGGGGGGTTCGCTGAAAGTGACACTCGACGGCCGAGCTGAGGCTCGCGAGCACGCGAGCCTCAGCACTACTCGCCAGAGTCGCACTGAGATCGGGCCAGTGGGGCCCAGTCGCCGAGCGCAATGTATAATTACACAGCCAGTGGACGTGGCGAGTGGTCGTAATCGTTGTCGTAATCGTCGTCATAATCTTCGTCGTCGTCGTCGTCGTCGTCGTCGTGGGCCTGCACCATATTCATGCCAAACAGCCGACCTTTGGCTTTCGCGCGCTCGATTGTGTCAACAATTTCACATCGGCGACCCGCCGGCCGGCCCGCGCGCCCCGTCGACGCGCCCGCACGCTGATGATGATTAATGAGGCCCGCCTCCGATCGACCATCGATTTGCGGCCCACTTCCGGCCGCAGTCTGCGCGTCGCCACTGGCAACGCGCCGACGACGTCTCAATCCCAGGCCGGCGGCTCGATTTCAATATTTGACAATCGCGCGCACTCACTCGAGCATTCAAGTCGGCGTGCCGCTCGTCTTCGCGGCCACCTATAGCCGGCCGGGGCGACGATGAATTTGTCGCCGCCTCGCGACGCAGATGATCGATGGCGCAATGCTCGCGCGTTCGCCCACGACCAAGAGGCCGCTGGCCGGCCGGAAGTGAGCGGCGCGCGCCCGCGATTTGCACTAATTTGCATCTCAATGGGCGCCGGTCGCGTGCGGCGCCAAATTTTTCTCGAAACTCCTCAAAACTCGCGCCCCACTCCGAGTGCCCGGATCCTATAAAGTGTCAGTCAGTGAGCGCGCCGGAAGTGGCCGCTTGGTTGCGTCCACAGTTGCCGCATCTTGAATCGACACGTAGGCGGCGCCGAGTCTATGACACGAACAAATATTGACACGGCCGCGCGCGGCCAGCCCAAGGCGCCCCCGCTTGGCGCGAATCTGGCTCTCAATTCAAATCTAATTTAAAATTTAGATTCCCGAGGCGACGCTGCGACGCGTCCACTTTTTGTCTGCCATCCTGGTGGTCGTCGTCGGTGCGATGTCGCGCGCATTCAGCCGCTCGCTCAGAGGAATTGCGCAAAAGACACGGCCACGTCACCGGCACTGCCCGCTTCCTGTGGGCTTCTTTGCGACAAGTTGGCCGGTCGGCGGAAATCTGAGCGGCGCCAAAATGGACACTGAGACACACTCACACACACACACACACAGAGCAGATCGCAGTCTGCTCCAAAGTATCATACATCATCGACGGGCCCCGCACAGATTCTGCGACGTGCGCGCCGTGCGCCAACGCCGACAATATTTAGAGACGCGCGCGCAGATGCGGGCGTCTCCCAAGAGAAAGGGGCGGCGCCTGAGGAGCTGCGGCTGGCCCCGCCCCTTTCTTTGAGCGCCGACGCGCTGGAGCGGCGCCGAGTTATTCATGTGGCGCATCATAAAGTCGGCGCCGATCGATCGATCGATTGAGAGCGAGCGGGCGGGCGAGTGGGCGGACGGCGGGCGCGAGCCCCTTTGACTTTTTCACGCTGGCGCCCGCGCGTCCAGTCGGCCGGCCTCTCAATGGCCTCTCAATGGCCGCATCGCCACCGAACATCACATAATCGTCGTCGTCATCATCGCCATCAGCGCGCCCTCGTCGGCTTCATGGGCTCCGCCGGCATCCATTGCCATATTGCCACTCGTTGGCCTCGTCACGCCCCCGCCCCCGAGAGGCGCCACTTATTGGCGGTCTCGTCGGCCGTCCTGACTTGGGGCCTCGACTGGACTTGGGCGCCGCCGCCGCCACGGCCGCCGCCGCCGCCGCCGCCAGAAATAGATTGCCCAAATTATCTATTTCACGCACTCGCGCGCACACGCACCCGCGTGGGCGTGGCCGGGCGCGCGCGTGTCGCCGACATGCGCCACGCCCACTCACGTGCGCGCCCAACTCAAACTCGGACGGGGGGCGCGCGCCGAGCGTCGCGTGAGAGTCGAGCGGCGGCGGCGGCGGCGGCGGCGGCGGCGGCGCCAGGAGAGAAGGAAAGCGAGCGAGATTGAGTTGTCAGCCGGCGGTCGGGACGGCCGAGTTGACAAGTTACACGCAGTTCAATTGGCTCGCCGGGCTGGTCGGCTGAAAAAATCTGCATAAAAAGCGGCCGCCCGGCGCCGCCCACGTCCGCGTGGCTGCCACTCCCCCCACCCCCGGTTTCATTCGAGCCCGAGGCGAAATTTGTCGCGGCCGAAAACATTTTGACAACTCGACACTCGGCGCGCGCAGCTGCAGTTGCAGTCGGCGGAGCAAATTGACGAGATTTATTGGCCGGCTGCTTACGTAACGAGCCCGTCTGTGTGCTCGGCGCCGGCGTCGGGTGTGAGTTATTAGCAGTGCGAGCGGCCAGCTGGCGGCTTAGCGAGCCCGCCAGCGACCCGCATGAAGTGCGGCGCCGGATTAGCGGGCGCCGATTGCGCAGGCGTCGCGACTCTTTTGCGTTGGTGTCGCTCGATTTGCATAAGTGTCGCGCGCTCTCGAGTGTATTGTTGCGTAACGGCGCTCGCGTGCGCGCAGTTGTCGCGCGCGGCGCGCACACACACTACGTAACGCCGTCAAGTGGCTGACGTCACGTGCGGAGCGCGTCAGAGGCCCTGTGGGCGGGGCGCGGGCCACCGCAAGCCAAACCACACGATCGGACCGGCTCATTTGCATATGCGCCCCAGTGGGCGCGGCCGCACAAGTGGGCGCATCGTGAGCGTGTCACGGGCGCGCGCACTGCGCCTCGCGTAACCTTGACCCGGCCGGGCGCCAGTGACGTGCAGGCGCGCGGCCGCGTTTTGGGTCCAGTGTTTGCAGGCTGGCCCATGGAGCTGTCTCGTCAAGCTGACGACTCGTCGCTTGTTATAGGAGTTGTGAGGCGAGCTGGAGCTTGTTAACACTTTGGCGCGCGTCGAGCCAGTGGGCGTGCGGGCAGGCGCTGGCGCTCGTGCGGGAGAATAATCAAATTTGATTCTAATTCCGGCGCCGAGTCGCACTATAAAAAAACAGTCCGAGCCAGACTTTTTTCGGCCCAGTTTGGAGTGGCCAGAGCGGCCTGACAAGCGAGCTCGTGGGCCGCGCTCGGCTTGAGTTCGCCAACCAATTGGACACTTTTGTCGCCACTCGCGAGCCAGCGAGCGCGCGTGCCGTTGACGGCCCGCCAACGACGACGACGGCGACGAATACATTTCGCGGCTTCGGCCAACGACCAGAGGGAATATAAGCAAGTGCGACTAGACGAGGCCCTTGAGTTGAGGCACGAGAGCCGCCGAGTGGGGCACCATTCAATTGGCGTTATATTTTACTCGCGGCCAGCGGCTGGCGGTGGCGGCGGCCAGTTTAAAGCGGCCGGCGTGTGCGCTGGCGGCCGAATGACCGAAAGCCGTGGTCGTGGTCGTGGTGGTGGTCGTCGAGCGAAAGGAATACAAATCAAATTGGCGAGCACGTCCGTCCATCGAGCCGGCCTTTAGTTTGGCTCAGTGAGCCCATCGAGCGAGCGAGCGAGGCGAGGCGAGCGCCAAGAAGGCTTCGTCCTCGGCCTCTTCCTTTGTTGCCGCCGGCGCACTTCTTTTGCGGGCCCGTCGCCGTCGCCACCATTCAAATTGCACGCCGCCGACGCCGCACGAGCGCCCGCGTGACGTCACCAACTTATCATTCTAATAAGTTTTATTCCTTCGCCAGGCCGCCGCTCGTCCGGCCTGAAATTTACACTTTCCAGCCTGCGCTTGCGCGGCCAAAAAGTGCCAATTTCTCGCGCTCCTCGGCCGCCCCGTCCGGCCCACGAGCGCGTCCCTCGAATTCAATCTGCAAATTTAACCCACGACGACGACGACGACGACGACGACCGGGGCGCCCATAAAAAACTGGCCCCCACTTCTGGGCGCCCGACTCCACTCGAGAGTCGGCGCTGGGGGGAAGGCACCCTGGCGGGGGCGCGGGCGGGGGGCGCCCGCGCGGCCGGCCGTTTAAAAGCCGCCGATTGGGCCCCGAGGAGCGCGGCCAGTGGCGCCCAGAAGTACATCATCGCCCACAATGGCCATTGGCGCGCGCTGATTGTCGTCGCGGGCGCCCGCATGCACACGCGCGCGCCCCGCGGCCAACGCGATCTCCAGCCGCTTCCGGTCGGTGGGCGCGTCCGGGGCGCCGAAGAAACGAGCCGCTGGACACGCGCATGGGGGCGCCCGCTGCTGCTCATTATAAATTCTCGCCCGAGTCGGCGCGCCTCGACTCATTAGGCCAGCGCGAGCGCGTGCGTGCGCCCGACGTGGGGGAATTTATCTAATAAGCCGGCGCTCGAATTCAATTACGCCAACGGGGCCGAGCTTCTGCCGACCAGTGAGCGCACACAAAACATCCGACTTGTTTGTATTGCCTCACGGGCGCCGCCGAACAACCGGAAGCCAATAATTCAAAAACGCCGCGTGAATATCGGCGCCCGACAGGCGAATCAATCAGCCGGCCGAGGTCACGTGCGGCCGGAAGTGGGCCGGAGGAGGGGCGGGGCAGACGCCAGAGGTGGACTCGGTGCTCTGGGGCCTTTTTTTATCCTCGAGTCTGGGCGTCGGGGCGCCGTCGAGGCTAACAAGCGGCGCCCGAGAACAGCTCGAGTGCCATTCATCTGGCGCTCGCTGAGCCGTCGAGGGCTTGGCGGCGGTGGTGGCCGACGTGTGCGCGGAATTATATCAGAGCGAGAGGAAGCGCGCGCACAGGGCCGAGCGAAATTCTAAACTTTCCAGAGGACTCGCGAACTCGGACGCTTGTTACATAACGAACTCGAACGCCGCCCGCTCTCTTTGTATTCCGGCCGGCGAACGGGCGCTCAACTCGGGCGCTCATTTGTGCGCAAGTGGCGCACGCCACTGGGCCTCACTGGAGCGCTCGAGAGTCTCAACTCGGGCGCGCGCCACTCCAGTCGAGTGCGTGCGCACGTCGCAGCCGCCGAACGGGACTGAAAAATAAGCTCATTTGTCTTGATTAAGTGGATTTATATAAATAATAGCCGCCAACTGGCCGCCTAAACTCCGACCGACTGCCAAGCGAGCGGCCGGCCAGTCGAGCGCCTGAGCTCGGGCACAGCGCGGCCGCCAAAAAGGCCGCGGGGGCGCCAGGCGAGCACGACTGCGGGTCGCCCCCGCACTCCTGCTCGAGAGGCGCCAACGAATTTTTGAGCCAACGCCGCAAACAAGGGCCCAAGTCAGCAACCTGTCGCCCGCGCGCCCGCCAGAGCTCTCGAGGTCGCGCCTAGGGAGCCGCGAGTGCGCTATAGAGAGTGGCGCGCATAGGGTCGCTCAAGGGTCGGGCCGCGACTTGTGCGGGTGTGCGCATTTGAATTTTAAATAAGTTCACACTCATATAGGCGCAGGGCGAGCGACTGCGCCCGCGTGAATACTTTTGCTGGTGCCCGCATAAGATACAACTCGAGGGGGCGCCCGGCGCGGGCCCAGTGCTGAACGTAGTGCGCAAGTAAATATGCGCATCGCGTTGCAGCGCCAGATTAAATCATCGCCCGCAGACCGACAAGTGCGCCCGACGGCGAGCTCGTCGGGCACGCGAGGCGCCTCAATCGCCACGCGAGGAATTAGCCCGAGCGGAGGGAGGCCCATGGCGAGCCCATTAAGTTGTTTCGCTCCGGAATTGCATTCCGGACGCACCAGTCGATGATGGAGAAGAGATTTAGTCGCCGCGCTAAAGGCGATGACGACGTCAACAACAACAACAACAACAACCAGGACAACTAGAACAGCAACAACACTACAAAAACAGCGCCCGCACGACCGCCGAATGCGCGAGCCTCGAGTCGGAGTGCTCGTCGGGGTGAAATTAATGTAAATTGATGCAAACTCGTCGTCATCAGAGTTTGGCCAGGCGCGCGCCCCTCTTCCCTCGCCCACTTCTTGGCGCCCGTGCGCATCTATTAATTCGGAGGCGGCGCACGTAATGGGCGGCGCCTGGCGGGCTCATTATGCGCCCGAGCACTCGCTAGCCCGCCGGAGCTCGCACTTGCCAGCGGCCAGTGGCTTCCGGTCGGCCGTCGAGTCGCGAACGACACTAGGTGCCCGCGCCGACTCGCTAATGGGCTCGCGCGCCGCTAGGTCTCGCTCCTTTGCATGGCGGCGTTCGAGGCGGGGGTGCGTGTGGGGGCCGCCGACCTGCGGCACCTGTGCGCTGCCCGGAACTGAGGGGCCCAGGGCGGCGGGCGCACGTTCTTGGGCGAGATTTTAATAAAGTTGGACATTCAAAAACGATTTGCGCTCACTTGAGCCGGCGCTGGGCAGATCTTTGAACTTCGCAGGCGATTGAGTCGAGTGCAACTCTTGAGCTCGCGAGTGAATTAAGTCCAAAGGCGGCGCCGAGGGAGACAATCACTCGCCGGGATTTGCGGCGGCCACTTCGGTCCGGCCTCGACTCGCGGGCGCCACTGATCTGAGTGGACGAGCGTCGAGTTTATGTTTGCGCGTCGGCGAGTTAATGTGACTTTTATTCGGCCACAACTCAACTGTTATGGGCTCCTCGCTCGCCCATCGCTAGCCGGCCCGCACTCGACATGGATACTTCGAGCTGAGCAGAGCCGAGCCGAGCCGAGCCGAGCTGAGCTGAGTGCAGCTGAGCAGAGCTGAGCCAAGTTGAGCCGAGCTGAATGGAGCTGAGCTGAGTCGAGTTGAGATGAGATGAGGCGAATATCGGACGCGCTGATCTTGGCCCCCGAGCTAACGCTTGCGATTGATTGCATTCAGATCGATTGTGTGCAAATGCTGCCGCCATCAAATGGGGCCCGTTGACGTGGCTATCGCGGCGAGATTTCTTATTTATGCCCGCGCTCATATATAACACGCGCGCACTCAGACGACGTCGGCTATCAAGTCAGCGGCGGCGGCGGCGACGGCGCTCGCCAGTTATGTAATGCGCGCCCTCCGCTTACGTAACAATCGGCCGGGTCCATCATTCGAGCGATTGTTATCAGTGTTGTGGACGCGGGCGCGTGGGCGCTCGAGTTGGCCCGCCGCCTCCGAGTCGACCACAACTCGACTCGAGGTGGGGACTCGCCGACGCGCGCGCGCATTTACACGGCCGCCCACGCGCTTTGCGTATCATTAGCGCGCATGCGAGTCGCGGGGGCGGCAAATATTCTCGCGCTCTTCGTGGCGAGATCTTATCGCGCCTCTCTCGCCTCCCGAGCTCGTGAGCGCTAAATATTGATGACATTCCTCATCGGCGCCGGCGACACAAAAGAGCGCCGCCCGTTAGCGCGCTCTATGCAAGCTGATGATCGAGCGGGACGAGTGTGCGAGCGCGCGGCGCGCCAGTGAATACGGGTTACGAAGGTGCTAATTATGGGGGGGGCCGCGTGTGGCTCCGGCGCGCCGGCTAACAAAAGTCGCCGACTAATGAGCCCCGACGGAGATGCTCGTCGTGGGCGTCGTTTGGCGCACGCCCGTCGCTGCGCCGTTGCATTGTGGTGTTTAATCGCAGACTTCTGGCGGCGCGCGCTCGTTTCGCCGGCCAGAGGCGCGGCCACCACGGCGCCCGCACACCAACACGAGCCCACCAAATGCACGGCCACTGGCCACTGGTCAGCGCCGGACGGGCGCGATGATTAATAGCCGCCGCCGTCGCCGACTTGCGCCCACTGACTTTGGCGCTGGGCCGTTCTAACACTCGGCGTGCGGGCATGCGGACGAACGAAAGCAATCCCCTCGCTTGCAACTCCACTCCTCCTGGCCGACTGCAAGTCCGAGTAATCTGATTATATAATCAAAGAATATCTGTCACTTGGGACTCGACGAGCTCTCCAGTGCCGACCTCACGTCGGGGCCCGCTATCTCGTGCCATCAACACGCCGCCGGAAGTGCGCCACTGGCGAGCGGGGGCCGGAATTGAAAATTTGCCCTTTTGTTTCTCTTCCTCTTTCTCTTTCTCTCGCTGAGAACAAGACGCGAGCGCGCCAAACAAATGAGCCGCTCGATGACGACCACGACCCCCAGTTGGCACGGGCAAGAGATTGAAATTATGACTTCCGGTCAGTTCAAGACATGACCCAGATTTGCGCGCGCGCCCCTCGAATGCAAGCGCACCTACCCGCAGCGGTCGGGGCTCGCGGACGTTGGCGGTGATTTTAGAGAGATCATTTGGGCCGAGTCCGAGGACGGCCATCGGGCCCGTTGCGCAATGGCCGCACGCGCGCCCGCTGACGCAAGACCGATCGCGATTGGCGGCTGGCTGAAGGAAATATTCTCGTGCACGTTGTTGTCGTTGTCGTTGTCGTGCCGGTGGCGAGCGGCGCCCAACGACAACGACAAGAGGCGGGCCCGCGACACTCGAAGGCCGTGTCGACAACTGCCAACGCGACAAGTAATAGAGAGAGTCATATTGAAAATTAATGGATTCATTTAATTCTTTCTCTCGAGGGCGCGCCGGTCGCGCCGCGAGCTCATAACGGCCCCACTGCCACGGCCGAGTCGCGCCGCCGACGAGCGACACCAGCGCGATTTAAAAACATAAAACGGCCATTTCCGGTCAAGCGATGGCTCGAGCGGGACGAAAGTTTACAAAAGTTCCGGAGACTATAAGAGTGGGGGCGGATTTTTTGGGCGTCGCGCGAGCTCGAGGCTGAGATTTGTGGAGCCGCGCGGGCGGGGGAGAGATAATTTTGCTATTTATCTCAATGAGCTTCTCGAGCGAGCCCTCGAGGCTGGCTCGCGGCCTCGAGCGCATCGGCTTTCCGAGGCGCGCGCAAGGCTGGCGCCCACTCGCTCGAGTCCATATATTTGCCGCCGGCGAGCTCATCACGCGGGGGCGCGCGTCTCGCCCTGGCCGGGCCTCAATTACGCAAGAAAAGCGCCGGCCAACGGCGCAGTTGTGTGTGAGTCAGCGCGGCGTCGGCTTTAAAACATTGGCGTCGGCGGAAATGCGCTGGGGCTCGTTGCGCTGGGGAGGAATGAAAATTCGCCGCTCGAGTCTTTTTTGTCGTCCTTGTCGATGGCGTCGTCGCTGGCAGACGAGAGAAAATCTGTACTCGGGGGCGCCCATTTGAATCGCCGGCGCCGCGCGCGCGCGCGCCCTGGCTCGCCTTGGGCAGCCAGGCCGACGCAATCATTAGTTAAGTCCGCGGCGCTTGCGGAGAAGATAGCGCACGCCAGTGGCCATTACTCGCCCATAGCGCACCTATACTAGAGCGGACGTGCTCGAGCGCTTTTGAGAAAAGTCGCTCGCGAGATAAATGAGTGGCGCCGGCCAGTGGGCGCCTAGCGACTGCGAGGCTCGCCTAGCGGCCGCGACCCGACGGGCGTTTGTTTGGGCGCTAGGCCACAGACGTGGCTGCTCTCAAAGTCGTGTCTGGGCCGAGACAAAGCGAGCGAGCGAGCGGGCGGGCGGGCGGCCGGACGGACACAGCTTAGCGCATCTCCGACTCGCCCGTGGGCTTACATAACGCCCGCTCGGCCGAGAGCGCTGATTAATTCGCATCGATATTTTCAGGCGGCTTCTCGGGTCGGTCGCGGGTCTCAAGTCGAGTGGGGAACTCGCCAAGATGGGAGAATATTTTCCACTGAGTGAACGAACGGACGAGCGGCGCGGCCGAAATGACAATCGGGCGCCTCTCAAGTCGCCACTCGCGAGCCTTAAATACAGTCCGAGGCGGCGCTGGGTTCCAATCAAAAGGCGGCCGTGGGGGGAGTCTATGGAGTCCGTGGAGTCCGTGGAGTCGGAGCAGCGGGCGAAGTCGGTGGACAAAATGAAGCGGAAGGGCCGACGCGAGCTGTCCGCTGCCCACTCGACTGGCTGGCGTCGAGATCATTGCGAGCAGCTCGCGAGCTGGCGAGCGAAAGAGAGAATCCATCTTGTTTTATGGAATCTTTCGCGCGCCCACCCGCTCGCTCGCTCGCTCGCTCGCTCGCTCGCACTCAGAATTCTCTTTTGCTTGACTAAATTTTTGAGAAAACTATTCCGCCCGCCGCCCACACCGAACGCGCTCGAGTGTGCGCTCTCGATATTTGCTTACTCTCCTATAAGCGCCCACCAGCGGCCCGCCCCCGCGCGCCCCACTCGTTGGCGCGCCAGCTCGCCTTTATCTCTCGTCCGGCGGCGGGCGACGCGCGTGGCGGTGCAATTTAAAACACAAACACATTCAAATGATTCGCCGCCGACGGCCGGGCCCAGACGGCAGATAAAAAGTCAGCCGAGTGGAATATGAGCGAGCGCGCGCGCGGCCGTGCGCGTGTGCGATATGGACACTGTATTTGTGGGCGGATCTCGGGCGTGCAGCGCCACCTGGCGAGCGCGAGTTGCACCGGCGACGCGCTGCGGTTGCTGTTTATAGAAAACAGATGGTGCCCAAGTCAGCGGCCCGGCCGCTCGGCCATATTCACACGCACTCGAGAGCGCGCTCACGGGGCTAAGAGTCCTCAGACTCAGGTAATTAGTGAGTGTGAGCGCGCGCGAGAGTCCCGGTCGCAGGTCGCGAAGTCGATCTGTTGCGGCGAGCGAGCGAGTGGTCGCAAGAGATCGACAGCAGGAGCATAATTGTGAGCGCGCAACATCCGCGCGCGCACACACACACACACACACACACCTGCAGCCGGCCGTCAAATACACCTGTCCAGGCCAATTGTAATCAAGCGTTGCGCAATCAACGTCGGCGGCGGCGGCGGCGGTCAGTTTAAAGGAAGCGGTGGAGCGGCTAAAGGGGAGCTCTGGCCGAGGCTGAGGGAGAAGTTGGAGTGGAAGTTGGAGGTGAAGTTGAAGGCAAAGTTTAGGTCGGTTTGCGAGTCGCCGAGCGGCCGAGTCGCAGTGCTGGGACTGAAATTGATTCGCTCGATTTGCGGGCTCGCCTGCGACGAGGATTGTTCGCGACGCTCGGCGCCGATTGCGCGCGAGCGTGTGAGATATTTCGCCTGACCTGGACAGGTAAAGGTAAATGAGGTAAGGCGGAGGTGCGCGCGTTTGCGAGTTTGCATTCGTCCGCCGCCAGCCGCCGCCGCCGGTCGTGCCGGCAATCATCGATGTGGTCGCGTGTTGTTTGAGTTTTTGCATGGCCAAATTAATTGCTCGGCGTCGAGTGCACAGTGAGGCCCGGCGAGCGCGAGTTTTTGCTCTTGGATTGCGCAAACGCGCCGCCGCCGCCGCGCCGCAGACACGAAGGGTCTTATTCAAATCACACACAAGTGCGGCGCGGATTAGTTTTGCCGCAGCTATCTCTGCCGCGGCCCCTCGTCGGCGCGCCGGCCGCCGGAGCTCTATAAGGCGCACGGCCGGGTAATTGCGCCGACGACGCCGCCGACCATGCGCCCGACTCGGGGCGTCGGCCGCTCGCTCAAGGTCGGCCGACGACGAGCGGACACGCGAGGCCGGCCGCAGACTCGCGTGCGCTATGGAGACGGCGCGCTCGATGTCAACTCGGCCGGCTCGAGTCGCGTGATCGATTCGAGTGGCCGCCTCGAGCCGCGGGCGCCGGCGCGCGCCGAAGGTCAATGGCGCCGCTCGCCAGCGTTCTGTTGGCAATTTGCGAGGGCGCTCGTGAGCCGCCGGCGTCTGGCGCATATTTGCGTGCCAGTCGCCGGACGACGAGCGCCCACCAGTCGGCGAGCGGGCCCGCGCATCGTTTGAGCTGCGCTCTCGTCCCGAGATCGCGCCGATTTGGCGCTCGGCCGGCCGGCCGGCCGGCGAGAACGAGCGACGGACTCGATGTGGTGGCTGTTGCCGTTGGCGCGCATTGGCGCCTAATGAGTCCATTTGCAAGTCGAGGGCGGCGTCGTGCGCCCAATGAGTTGCGGCGCCGGCGACGCGCGAATATTCAATCAAAACAACAAGTTGGCGCGAGGTCGTGATTTGCATATGTTAAACAGCGGCCGCTTGCACCTGGCGCGCGCTCTCGCGCTCGCGTGGCCATTGAGTTCAGCGCCGCGGCGAAGCTTAACGAGCGCGCGCGACGAATGTCCAGTTCGTGAGTTTGATTCAGCGCCGCGCTCGAACTCACTCGATCGGCCGGCTCGTCTTCATTATCTCGCCGGCGCTCGCGGGCTCGCCGCGCGCGCCCGGCGCTAAGGTTTTAACGAGGATAATTAATTGGCCATTGTGGCGGTCGGCGAGCCGTGTTCGTGTTTATGTAGATGAGCTTGCGCGCTCGTTGTTGTGGCGGCCGTTGTTAGCGTTGGCGCCCCGCTCGATCGCGCCGCTATTCGCGCGCAACACAGCCACAGGTGAGCTCACACAGCTCAACGAAGTCGCGCGCTCTTTCAAACTGAGACCTGGAGGCGCTCACACAGGTGCAGGTGCGGGATGAATAAGCGCCCAGGTCGGGGCGCGGAAATGCGCGCGGAATCTCGACAACAACAACAACAACAACAACAACGTGCTCGTCGAGATTCCGCGCGCAACATCTCAATCGCCTCCTCTTGGGCGCCCCGAAGTTTGTGCGCCCGCACAATGGCGATCGTGGTCGTGGTCGTGGACGTCGTCGTCGTCGTCGTCGTTCGTATTAATGATTATGATTATTATTAGCGCCGGCCGCGAGCGATGAGTAATGGTCGGCGGATAAGTCGGCGCGCGGGCGCGAGATGCATATTTATAAACGAGAGCCGCAAGCTGGCGGCGCGCGTCGTGCGAGAGTCAGAGCGCCCGTCGCGACCACTTGTTGAATATCGGCCTAATCATGTTAATGAAGTTGTTGCATGCGCGCCGACGCGCCAGAGGTGATGGCTCCATTCGACGCTGGGCCTTGTTTGCGTCGACTGGCCAGTGACCAAGAGCTCGTTGTGGTGGTTGTTGTTGTTGTTGTTGTTGTTGTTGGTGGTGG
>SNVD02004076.1:0-19131 GCA_013180625.2 Boswellia sacra
ATGCATATGGCTGGGCCTTGGATGTTAGCAATCGTCCACCCAATAGCTATTTTGTGATCTATAAGTATTTGGACGAGTTTCTCTTCTTGTATTCGTGCAAGGCCCATTTCTATTATAATTGGCAAAGGATCATCCTCACTCAAGAATCCATGCCTCAAATGATCTGGAAGAAGCTTAAGCTCCAAGACAGGGGCTGTCATCACAGAAGGAAGAATTTTCTCATTAGATAAAGGAAATTGAATGTACGAAACATCATACCTATTTGTGGTTATTGCAATGGTCTCATCTAAGCTTGTCACAACTTCCTCCATTTCTTTGGACACTTGTATCAAAATTTTTGACTCCTTAGAATTTTCTATCCCTATGTGCTCATTAATAGCTATATCCAATCCATTCTTGCGAGTTAACTCAAAACATTGTTATGGCAGAGAATCAGTGACGTCAACTACAAAAACAGAATATAAGTCACTAGGGTACCTCATTGCCTCAAAAATATTGAAACAGATCACCTTGCCATCAAACACTATGGTGATAGTGCCATCATGAACATCAATCTTAGTTCTAGCAGTTTTCGAGAATGGTCTCCCTATAAAAATCGGTGTTGGATTAGGAGATGTCTCATCCTCTATTTCAAGAACATAAGAGTCTGCTGGGAAAACCAATTGATTCACCTGCACAAGCACATCTTCCACAACTCTTTTGGTATATGCATTAAAACGATCAGCAATTTGAATGATAATACCAATTTCCGCAAAAGGTCCAAGATTTAAAGAAGCATAAATAGAATATGGCATGATGTTAATAGATGCTTCTAAATCTAACATAACTCTTTCAAACTTGGTTTTACCAATGGTGCATGGTATGGTGAACATACCTGGATCTTTGCACTTTGGAGGAATTTTCTTTTACAATACAGCTGAAACATCTTCCCCCACACTTACTTTCTCATTTCTTTTTAACTTTCTTTTGCTGGTGCCTAACTCCTTGAGACATTTTGTATAATGAGGTACTTGCTCGATAGCATCCAGAAGTGGTATTTTTACCTCGATTTTGTGAGAAGTTTCCAGGATTTCTTGTTCTTGTTCCTCCTTCGATTTTGCAAATCTACTAGAAAAAAGTGGAGGAGAAACATATGAAGGAATGGGAGTTATAGGATTTACCTGAGAAGTCAGTGTTTTGTTCATGGTGGAAGTGGTGTCATCTCCTTCATCAGTTTGTGATTTCTTTGGTAGGACATCTAATTGCTCTTCATTTTGCAAAGTTATCGCACAAGAATTCTCTTTTGGATTGATCACCGTTTGACAAGATAATTCTTCTGAGCCTTGGCCCTCGAATTTGCTCATGCTAGTGGCCAATTGTCCCATTTGATTTGCCAGGTTTTGGATACTTGCCCCATTTTCCTGCTGGAATTGCATTGTGTTAGTGGCAAGTGCATTAACAATGTCCTGGAGAGACATACCTGAGTTTTGTGAAGCTGGTTGTGGTGCTGGTTGTGGCATTGGTGGTGGTTGCATTTGAAATGGTTGCTGCACTCTAGATTGATTAAAACCTTGTGGCCGATTTTGTATGGCATTTGGAGTGATTGGTTGATGATTCCAGTAACTGAAATTATGTTGATCTTCCCATCTAGCATTGTAAGTGTTAGAGAAAGGATCATACCATTGCCTCGTTTGTCCTGGAAATCCACCCATGGCATTGGCTTGTTCCATATATTCTTCTTGTAAAGTTGGATACATGTCGATTGGATGCTCTATGGTAGAATATACCCCACATGCATAAGATTTTTGCATATCTCCTACAGCCATGTTTTCCACAAGAGAGGTTAGCTCATAAAGTTGTTGTTCAATGTTCGTAGTGCTTACCTCATTTACTCTCCATGGTACTTGTGGCTCAAATCCGCTACTGAATTGATGGAAGTTTACTGCCATGTTGGCTAAACACAAACAATCAAAAAAGAAAAACAAACCAAAATATGAATCAACAATGAAAACAAAATAACAAATCGATTAGAAAATCAATCCCCGGCAACGGCGCCAAAAACTTGATGCGTTCGAAACTAGCAAGTATACTAGTCGCACAAGTAATAAAGTGATAAGTAAGATATCGTTCCCACGAGGATTGATTCTAATTGAATTTGTTATTCGAAAGCGAAAACAGAATAAATGGGGGGTTTTGTTGATTGATTAACTAAACTCAATATGAAAGCAAATGAAGAATAATACAATGCAAAGTTAAATCAATTGAGAAATACACAATGAAAGAAATCTGGTTAAGGGATCATTCTCTGCCACAAGATATGGATTTGCGAATTAATCATAGAATTGTCATCCAATTACACCATTGAAATTATCAACCGTAGATAACAATAAGCTCTGTTATCCCAATCTTTCCTTACTTTGTTGTTAAATAAAACAGGCTCTTTATTTAATCTCTATCCATTAAACAACCTAGAACAAGCTCTCTAAATTTAATTCAATGGATGCATTACGATAAGAAAGATAGGTTGATCTAAGCAATAAACACACAAGCTCGGATTATTTAACTTAGGTTGTATTCTCCAATTGCAATCTCTGATCACAATTTTGCTACTAATGATTAGAAATTCAAGACAATTACGGATCAAGATTTCTAGTCTAGCAATAGACAATATCCAGATTATATTCAGTTGGCCACCCAAATACAATCCAGCAAGCAATCATAAGCATTAAACATGGGAAAATACAAGCAACTTCAATTAGAGAATTGGATAACAATTTCTTGCACAATCAACTTCACAAAAACCATATCAGGGCTTTGAAATCACCCTCAACCAATTCAGATTTAGTTACACATATTCAGACAGAATACAAATACAATACAATATGGAGACATTCCAGAAAATGAAAGGGAAAGGAAAACTTAGCAAATTTGATGAAAATCTCTTAGGATTTGTAGTTCTTCCTCTTTCCAAGCCTTCAATCTCCTTCAAGAACTCCAAGAGATGAGAGAAATCCAAAGATGCAGCCTTCTCCACGTTCTCCCCTCTTCAAGTTATGAAAATAAAACCCTAAAATGTGTTTAAATACTCTGCTACAGTGACTTGCTACAGTGCCCCGTATTATACATGCTACAGTGATTGTGGAATTATATTTCTATACATCTCACACTGTTTTGAGTACAACTTTTGGTACACTGAATGGATTTATAAACCGTAAATTTCTCCAGAAAATAGACTTCGAGAGCTTTCCAACGGTATATAATATGTCATCGGGTTCATTGTATATCAATACAATTAAATCCGAGAAGATCACTGACTAGCAGAGGTGAAAATGAAGGGTTTTACTCCATTTTTGTGCAAGTTGCTCCAAAACTCCTACAAACATCAAAACCACACAAAAACATAAAAATACCAAGGAATATAGCAAAGAAACATGGACGAATTGATATGAAAATGATATATAAATAGACACTTATCAGTTTCTATCCTTATCCTCACATGCCTCATAATTCATAAGACAGAAGAATTGGTCCCTACTCCTCACACCTTGTAGTAAAAGAAATTGCTCCCCGCAATCACATGCCTAAGTGTAAGTGTTGCACTTCAACTTTGTCTTTTTTTTTTTTGGTATATGAAGCATCATATGAACTTTTTGTCTTAAAATCGTAATTTTTCATTTCAAAAATGATTTAAATGTTTGATCATGGAGGTTATTGGTTTTTTTTTTTTAATTTTCTAAGGTTAATTAATTTGTAAGTACTTTTGCATCGTTGTCATTGAAAAATTTCTCTACATGTCATAATCGTTACTTGTAATGGTCTAGGTCTTGGTCATTGTTTCCATACATGGGTTGTTTATATATGATGTGTAATTGTTTTGTAATTTTGAATAAAATAAGATGTCACTAATAAGTTTGTTTGTGTCATTTTTTCACTTATGTTTGGTTAATAGATTTGATACAAGTTTCAACTAGTCCTATTCATTTATGTTAGGTTAATTAATTGGTTTTCTCCAATTTAACTATATCATTACTACAAGTTTTGGAATTCGTAATTATTGTTTACATGAATTTAGGTTCATTATACGAATGTGATAATACCTTAGGTTCTTGTTTTGTGTTATTGGGCTAGGACCATAAGTTACATGTTTATGTGGGATTTTTTTTAAAGTAAGTTTGTAGTATAAATTTGTTAAATTTGGAAGAAACTGGAATTATGTTATCTGTCCATTTTTGTATTATAATAACCAAAATTATTATGTAGTAATTGCTAAGTAATTTTGAAAATTTCAAAGTATTTGCCACTCATTGATTTGTTGTGATGAATATGATATAGTGAGAATTGGTATGTTCAATATTGACATATATCTTTGGGGGGAAGACTTCTGCTTAGGAAGAGTGAACTCTAATGGATTGTGTTTATTTAGGTTGGTAATGGCACTTGGAACAAGAATCCTAATTCTCCTAATACATGAGTATAAGGAAGTGGAGGAATAGGTACATTCTTCCTAGAATGATAAGAAAATGGTAATTGAGTCCGACAATGGTTTGATGGACATTTTTAAATTTTGTCAATTGAAAGGGGAACAAACTGTGAGACTTAATATCAAAATGCCAACAATGGCTAAGCGCAAGAGTCGACAAGAATGTCATCAATATTATAGGCAAAAACTTCAACACCAACTTGAGGAACTAATTGCTGAACACCATAAGCAACAATGTGAGCAATGTCACCAACAATGTGAGCAATGTCACCAGCAATGTGAACAACATCGTAAGGAACATCATCAACAGTGTGAGCCACGTTGTAAATAGTGACATCAGTAATGTATTGAGCAGCAGACATTATTAGTGTGGTCAAGTTTAGATGGTCAATCTGCGTCATAAAAATTAACTTGTAGCAAGATGTGAAAGTTGGTAAAATAAATAAATGTAGATGTTTGTTAAGTTATGTTTTTTTATATAGTTTTGGTTGCTATGCTTTATTTTATTACTTTTGCATAAATGTTGACAAGTTAGAATTTACCTGGTATATTGAAATTGGAATCGTCAAACATTTTGTAAAGGATTTGGTTGTATGTATTTGACATTAGCTATGGTCACAGGGGTGGAGCTTACTAATTTTTGTCTTTTATTATTAAATATTGATGAACTAGTAAATGTTTGCTGAGTTACCTATTTGAAAATGATATTGTAGGTGCAAATTTGTCATTAAACAACCTAGAAGACACAAATAAATTTACATTTTTCTGCTCTTATTTTAACGATTCTTGTCCTATCCTTACATCCCTCACAATTCATGAGACAAAAGAATTGGTCCCTATTCCTCATAACTCACAGAAAAGAAATCGTTCCCCATAACAATTGGTCCTTAGAGCTATCTGCCTTAAGTGTAAGTGTTCCACTTCAACTTTGTCTTATTTTTGGTATATAAAGTGTTATATATGTGTACTTTTTTGTGTTTTAAAATTGTTATTGTTCATTTTCAAAAACAATTTATATGTTAGATCATGAAGGTTGTTGATATTTTTTATGGTTAAATAATTTGTAAATGCTTTTGTATCATTATCATTAAAAATTTTCTCGATGTTGGTTATCTTTTTGTGGCATCATATGGATGCCGTTTCTTTTTACACCCTCTGATTGTAGAGTTTTTTCACTTCAACAACCTTTGCCCCATGTAGGTTGCTGTTTACGCCCAAAATATACTGCAGTTATTATAGTATACGTTGAGGTGTCGAATCCACAAGGAGGCCTTTGATAAAAGAGGTTAGTAAAACAAAAATATAAAAGATAATAAAGATATAAAATTTAACTTTGAAGTGATTAGTTCTAAAGAAAATACAATGTTTAATAATTGGAAACAATCGATGGTAATTAAGAAGTAAGGCATCGAGAATCACTTATATGTTTTGTAAATCTAATCCCCACTTTGATTTAATAAGTATAACTCAATTGAAAGTTTCACATCCCAAACAATCAATCGGAAAATATGTATAGTATAGCATAAATGATAAACACATGTATTTGATATGCATAAACTCTTTACAAGCAATATTTACCAACAACATTCATCCTTACAAGTTATCCAAGAGCGACAATATATCACATGACAATATTGTAGTAAAGGACTAACTCATAAAACGAAACTACCAGTAACAATTATAATTCAACATGAATCACATAAAGAAAGCATGATTGAATTTATATGAAATTGAGAATTATAATTTCTAGATTAAAAAGAAATCACAAGATGAGAAAGAGTTTAACACATAAACAAACATACAATCTTTATAGCCCTTGAGGTAGAATGAAAGTGGAGAAATAGATAAACTACACATACAAGTTCATCTCTAGCCTTACCAAGAGTTCTAGCCTAACTTACAATTCATTCTTATCATTTCTAAAGAGAAAATACAAGAGAGAATTGTAATATACAATGATAAAATGTGAACTCAAATGATTTTTCTCCCCCCATTCAATTCCTCAAGTTGTCCTTAAATAGGTGATGAAATGGAACTATTACACCAAGCCTCCACCAATTTTTCCACAATTTCAGCCACCAACTTGCAGCTGATTTTTGACCACCAAATGGACCGAATTGGGCTTTATGGAAAACATGAAAGTTGTAGCATTTTGTCTCAGCTTTCCAGGGCCACTAGATTCATGCAATTTGGACAAGTATTCTATGCGATATGGCCCAAATACGAGACATGGTTCGGGCTAAGAAACAACTACAATTTGGTTTTGTTGTGTCTCAATTTCGGCCCATCAAATGTTGGATTTGGGCTTTTGATTGTTCTTCAACTTTGTGTAAAATTGAGACATGTTGCTCCAGGTTCAATAATCTCTCCATTTTGATCTATAGATTGAGAGTTGTGTCTATTTTATTAAACCTGAAAAAATGATTTCCATTAATCACAATTTAAGGACAATACTTTATTTCAAGATAAAGACTAAAGAAAATGCAAAGAAATGAAACAAATGTAAAAGAGGCATAAGCAAAATAATTATGCTAAAATATCATAAAAGCTTTATAATACTATCCAATTAGCATTAATTATTTATGCTTAAGAGTGTACTTTCATGCGTTTATCAGTTGCTCAAATGCTTTTAGATGCTTTCCGTTATGACAGCTCTTAATGAGAAGAAAGGACTCAGTTAGGGTCTACTGGGTTTTCTCTATCCTTATTGCTCGAAAAAGTGTATTGATGGACCTGCACACTACTTTGTTGGCCCCATACAAACCATATGATGTTCTAGGATTTTCCTTCTACAAATAAAAGATTGAGGGACAATTATGTCATTATGGGAGGGGATTAATGTTCTACAACTTGCTTTTTTTGTTCCCCATTTGGTGTGACTTCAAGCACCTTGGTATGGTCTAAGTGTTCTCTATTTTATTTCCTTTTTCTTGTCTATGTCTATGTCTATTTTATGTTTATTTATTTATTTTTTATGGTTTCTAGAATTTCTACAGTTGAACCTTTCACTGTGTTTCATGACAAGAGGTTAAATTACCTTAGGAGGTGTGTGTACCCATTTCATTTGGATAGTTCTATCATGATCACTCATAGCAACCTTTTCCATATTACATAAACCATTCCATCTGTGAATTTTCCTTTAGCGCACCAGCTAGTTTCATTTGGATTAACTGACAAGGATATCCTTGGAGACGTCTGCCTTACGGCTAGGGATGACTTTAGAGACGAGGCTTAGGGCCATAAGGGTGATTTTGATGAATCTAATGATGATACTGATGATGAAGGAGGGGTTAATGATGATTCGGATAATGGTAATGCTATAAAAGTGCCCCTTACCAAGCTTGCGGTTTCCAATTAGAAGAATTTATGTCGTGCCTGAAAGGCGTTTCTTGCTCGTTTGACGTGTTCTCAAGTAACAACAGGTTATGGTTATAGTTTTTTTACTACTATTGTTAGGTCTCCCTATACTCTAATTACCTTGTAGATTGAGGCACCTGACTGGCTACAGAAAGAGATGCTTGATTTTTTAGTTGGTTTTCACTCAAGTAAGAGCAAGTTAAATGTTGATGGTTTTGAGGACGTTCAAATGAAGAGGGTCTCCATTGCCTAAGGGACCAAGCCTATGGAGGATTCTGGTAAAAAGAAGAAAAATGAAGCGATTGATGGTGAGAAACTGATGTCTTCAGCCATACAGTTTAGTTTGAGGTTCTCAATGACTTTTGTTTCTGTGAATGTTCCTTCCTCCCCTACCCTTGCCCCCTGACAATCATTCCTTTTTCATTTTGAAAGCATTTAAACGAGCGTTGTAAGGGTTCCTTAGTTCCATGAGGAGGTTTAGGGGCTTTATCCTACAAAGGTTTTCAACTTGTGATCTCAAACTTGGTCTTGAAGGATGAGCAATTTTGGTGTTTGATGATTTGAGCAACACTGCTATTAGTTAGAGGCTTTTGCAACATGGTTTTACCGCATGACATACAAAGGATCAGTATGCTAGATAACAATGAATTAAAGAAAAGCTTAGTTGTTGACTTGGCAGAGGTAAAGAGATTAGTGACCTTACATGTTATCTTTCCAATTTGCGGTTTAGTCTTCGTAACTTATTTGTTCCCTTTATTTGTAGGTGGTTACCAAAATGAGAGAGCTTTTGACTTCGAGGTTAGCATTTGGGTTACCTGCAATTAGGGAGAAGGAGGTGAAGATAGAAAATGAGAACCGCATACTAAGGTAAAAGACTCAGAGTCATATAGAAGTTGCAAAGTTGCTAAATGAGAAATTTGAGTCGAAGGTTAGCAATAATTTTCTCTAACAGAGGTTGACTAATTTTGAGTCTAGGATGGAGATCCTTGTCAAGGACAAGATTGAAGTCAGGGATTCTGTGAAGCGTTGGAAAGAGATGATGGTTAATTAGGCACTAAAGAGGACTATAAAGGAGTTTAGGAATGGTTAGGAGTAGGCTGTACTTGATGTTGACCAACGTGAGATTCCAAGTCCACAGGACTTGAAGATGTCTGCTAGGATTGTTGTAAGTATTCATAGTCTGCTTTAGTTCTTTCTGTTTGTGTTTCTCTACATTCTTTGATAGAGCTTTCCATTTTCTTGTGCTCATTTTCAAGCTGCCAATAATGCACTAATGCTTGCCTTGCTAGGAGATGATAATGTCATTGTTGCTATTGTGGCCTTCATGGCTGAAATTTTAGAGGTTACGCTTGAAGATTCTATTCCAACGGTGGATGAAGGGATGACATGTGATCAAGTTTTTGCTCAAAAGGATCTGTCTATTATCAGAAGGGTGATCAAGTGGCTAAACAAGGCTCACTCTTACTGTCAAGGCAGTAAGAGCGAGCCTTGCAAAAGACGTTGGTTGGACTGTTCCTTCTTCTTGGTCTTATTCAAGATGATGCCATTATAGTAGTAGTCCTTTTGAGTGAAGTTTTTCTTGTCTGTGATTTAGGTGGCGATGTGTTGAATGAATATTCCTATTTCTACTATACAGTCTTTGTTTTCAACGCATTGCTCTCTATTTTCATTAGGCAAATGTATATTTTGTTTCTAATTTACTAGGCAACAGGTCCCTTGGTACTGTAGCTAGGCTTTATAATGTTTGTGGGCTTCTTTATATTTGGGCAGTGCATAGATGTAACTTGTATTTTTTGCTGCAATGGATTGTATGTTTGCCTCTTGCGAGAGTGATATCTATCTTTGCCTTGCTTTTCATGATTTGGTATTTTTCATTTGTATATCCTGCTGGATTGGTTTTTTGCCAAATTGGCTAGGAAATCCACCCTTATGCCTCAAATGTACGTTTTACCTGTATGCTCCCCTTGATAGGTGCTTAATTAGACATTATTTTATATCAATTTTCTTATGCTTATTTACTATGTTTCTTAGTATTTTTATGTTTTTGTGTTATTTTGAAGTTTGTAAGAGTTTTGAAGGAGTTTGCATTAAAAAGAGTAAATTGGCTAATAATTGTGAGCAGCAAGTTGAAGCCACGACCTCAAAATTTGAAGTCATGCACTACAAGAAAAGTAGGAATAGATGACTGACACTCTATGATAAAACTCGTTATATCATAAAAAAATGACATAATGATGATAGAATTATACTCTATCAGAAACTTTATGATAGACATGTGATATATTTTTTGTCTATCAATAATTGATGATAGAACAGTGATAGAAATTAACTATATCAAGAATTTCATGATAGAAATTTTTAATTGACCATGTCTGACCGAAATATAAATTAATATTTTATTAATTATGAGCCAAAAAAAATAATTTTGTTAATAAAATATACATAATAAAACGGTGCGTTTTATGCTTAATATAAGACAAGAAAATTTTCCTTTCCCTCTTTAACTTTCGGCTTCCCTCTTCTTCCCTCTTCTATTTGCCCTAGAAAATCTTTTTCCTCTTCATTCTTTCACAGTCCTTGAGTCGCTCCCGCCATCAACGGCAATACTTCCCCCTCTCTCGCCGATCAAATCAATTGCTCTCTCCTTTTCTTTCACTCTGTCAGCAGCGCCCTCTCTTTAGTTGTTTCACTGTCTCTAAGCCGCTCCCACCATCAACAGAAAGACATTCCCCCTCTAACCGATTGAATCAGTTGCTCTCTCCCTCTCTCACTCTGTCAATAGCTCTCTCTCTCTTCCTTCTTTCACTTTCTCTAAGCCGCTCCCACCATTAACAGGACCTTATTCTTCCTTGCTTCTCCCCTCACTCATCCCTCTGTCACTTCTGCGAAGACTCGACTGACCCATTCGCTTGGTGGAGCTGCTCGACTGAAGGAAAGGAAAGTTCGATTTCTTGCCTAAGGATGTCACTTTGGCATTGATATCACATCTCAGGTTTGTCCTTAACTGATATCAACAAGAAGTTTAAATTTTTTTTCTTTTCTTGTTTGGGGTTTTGTTGAGAAGTCTGTTTTCACTGGTGGATGTGGTGATAGCGGATATTAGGTGGTTTTGGCATCAATTTGCTGTCAAGGCATTGCACTCGCACAATTGGTGGAGGCACCGAAAGCAATTGGGCTAGTCAGCCAATGTGCTTTGGTTAACTTGCCCTGAACGGAGATAGAAGATTTTGTTCTATTATTTTGGTACATGTTTTGTTTCATTGTTCTATTTGTTTACTCTCCAACCTCTTGTTTGTGGATGTTTTGAGAGAGATTAGAGTAACATTGTGCGTGGGTGATTCGCTCACCAAGGATATTGCTTAATGATGAACAAGTAGAAAAGAGAAGAGATTTTGTTAATTTCACATTGCAATCCCAAGAGTTTATTAACATATTTATAATAAAAGTAAAGAAACTCATTCTATTAGCTAAACATATTTCATTCCATAGATCAGGATTGGTGGAATCTTTAGAATATCTTAGAGGTATAAGCATCAAATTAGTTTCTGTGGCATTTTCTTGAGACTCTTGAAGGCAAAGGCTGAAGGCTTAATTGTTAATAAATGCTTTCTGTAGTTATCATCGTTATCAATAATGGCTGTCTATGGAGTCTGATAAGCAGAAGATGGTAGTTTTGGCTTAGCATTCTTCCTCTGACGGACTTTGGTGAATGCCAGTCTGTTGAGACAGAACGGGAATGTTGCTTGCCACCTTGCCACTCAAACAAGAAAGTAGACAATAGAAACTAATTTTCCATTTTTATGGAATAAGTCTAAATTAAAATAGGATAAGTGTGACATAAAGTTTCTGTCTTTAGAAAGTTGTATACTGTATCCTTTTATTTTTTTTTATGCAAGTGCCTAAGAATAACTCTTTGCTAATTGCTAACATATTTCAAGTTTTAAGTATTTATTTGCCAATCATCAGTGATATATCATTGAATTTTTCTCATATGGTACCTTATGCTTGATTGTTTGTCTAATCTGATAGGTCCACTTGAAGCACTTAGATGGCTATATTGAAGAGGTAACAGAGTTATTGCACTTTCATTTTGGTTTTGGGCCCAAAATTTTGCTGCTTTATCTGCTTTTAAATCTGTACTAAAACAAGTTCCTTATTTCTATCTACCAGTAAATGAGTTAGTAGATGTTATTGCTTGCTATAGGTAATTACATGTTCTTACACAATGCTTGAATTTTGCTATAAATTATAATACAAAGATCAGGGTGCAACTTATAGAGAGCATTTATAACTTAAGTTTTACCTCAAAATTTGCATTGGAATGGTTGTGAGATAAAATTATAGTAATTCACAATCACATAAAATTTGAACAATACATAAATCTATATATAAAACAAATATCTATGTTCATCTTCTACTGCCAAATCTACCCTCTTTTTCAAAAAGTTGTACTGTATTGTATCCAATACTCTAATCTTTTTTTCATACCATGTGACTAAAAGCAAAACTTGACCAATTCCTTCTTACACGCAACAAGAAAGAGTCAGAGTAAGGAAGGGAAAAAAAAAAAAAAAAAAAGAAAGGAGTAAGACAATCTAATTGATTCTACTGATTCTGCACTGTGGTTATACCGTTGTTTTGCCATCTCCTTGTTATGCAATCTTACTGTTTCCATTTTGTGAAATTCCCATTAATGAATCCAATGTTGTTATAGAGATAATTCTGTCTTTCTTTGCTGTGTTCCTAGATAATTTTGTCTTTCTTTGCTGCGTTCCTTCTATTTGCAATTAAATTTTTTTTATTACAGTTGTTTCAACTACACAAATGCTTTAGCGGTAAGCTGTTATTTAACTTTTTGAAAAGCATATTATTTCTTTTTAAAATGCCAGTTTATTTTTCTTTCTATGCTAATGCTGGGTAATTACTGTCTCATTTACCTAATGGCTATAATGCTTTTTCATATTTCCACATTAGTGACATTCCTTCTTATACTGAAAAAGTAGCCCAGAAAGTTCACTGATCCGTTTGCTTAAATACTGGCTATTATCGACTGTCTCCACATTCCTCAGAGTGTTCTGTTTACATTGAAGTCCTTTTAAGTTAACTTGAGGCAATGGTATCAATTTCAGGATCTGGTGGTTGGATACATGGGTGTTTCTAAATATCCTGGAATCAGCATGACACAGCATCCACAATATGTTACTGTCAGGTAAATGACACTGCTGGATCACAAGTATGCTGGTAACTTTTTACATTTTGATTATTCTTTATTATCACTCCTAAGTGACTTCTCTTTTGTACTTCATATTGATTGTAGTTGCATCATTCTTTCCATAAAAGCCATAACTTTCATGTTCTTTTCCTTTTTTCCATTGCTTCAAATTGCAGAAATGAACGTGGAAAGGAAATGCTAAGTTTGGTAGAAAGCCTTTTGAAGATTATTCCAACAACTAGCAGTGTAAACACCAAAGCTCTATCTTGCTCTGTTCATTTTAGGAATTTAGAAAAGTCGAACAGCTGAGATAAAATAATGACTATTTTATTTCAGGGCGAACGACACCTATTTGTTATGGAGACTGTTAAGGCAGATGATAATGCTAAGATGGGTATGTATGAATCCTCTTCTTTGTTATTGATGAAGAGTTTTTGTATTACTTAAGCTTTATACTATATGCATGCATTTCAAGCTCCTTAACTAGACACAGAGGTCAGTTTGGTTGTTTTGTAGAACCTGCATGTATGAACTCACTGCCACAAGATTTTATGAAATAGAATTTGGACCATCCGATCTACAGAATACATAGATATCGTTCAAGCTGTTTAAATTAACTAGAGAAACAATCATGTAAACTCATTTTCCTCCCCTTTTTTGTGTTACCCATTTCTGCATCTAAGTCATAATATTCATTGTAGAAAAGAAAAATGAATGCCCATATTTGATTTTTTTTCTTTGGCTTCTGTATATCAATATAGCAGCTCATATTCTCTCTCTTTGAAATCTCTCTTTTAAGGGAAGGGTCCTTCTCAACCTGCCCCGAATTTCATTGGGAATTTGATAGCTTTTTTACTCAACCTGGTAAAGATCCCTCTTCACAACGTACACAGTAAAAGCAAACAAAAGAATTCTCTTATTCTTACCTAGCCCTTGTGGTGTAGATTGGCCCAAAAGGATTGGAATTTGCCCGGTATTCACTTGATTATCATACCATCAGGAACTACTTGCATGTGAACCGAGCTTGGGGAAAACAAAGGTGCATTGGAATCCATAATGACTCTTTATTGTAAGGCTTTGCTATGTTATTAATATTTCTAATATCAATACACGCAGAGCTGACAAGCACATGCCTTCGTACGCAAAAAAAATCGTCGAGATGTACAACTAGAATGGTCAAATTGATCAGATGCTTTCAAGCAAGTGACTGCAGTACATCGCGGACGAGAAATTTTTACTGTATGTAATATGGTGGGCTGAATTTGTTGTTATTCTGGATTTGAATTATAGTCATAATTTTTGTTGATAGAATGGTTTAACTTATGTATGGGTAATGATATTCTTGATTTATGGAATTTGTTCTCTATATTATTATGTGGTTATCATTAATATAAAATGGTTTTGCACTCAATTGGATGTGCACTTTAATTTTAGTTCATTTTGAATTTGTAAATGAATTTAAAATGCAAGAATGAAAAAATTAAATAAAAAAATCAATTCTATGCAACTACATTTAAATATTGTGATAGAAGATTTCAGTCATATTTTGTCACAAACGACAAACAATATCAATTACCCGCCAAGAATTAACCAATAATTTTGGCGCCAAAATTATTCTGCCAAAATTAAATTGGAATCCAAAAAAAAACATTTTTCGCGTCAAAAATTTCAAACAACAAAATAATTTCCCGCCAAAATTATTTAAGGATTATTAAATAATTATTTACCTGGTGTGACAGATGTATGACATGTAAAAACTATCATAAAATTATAAAATTAATTACCTAATGTGATAGACGTATGACATGTAAAAATTATCACAAAGTAAATGATAGACTTTTTTTCTATCATGATTGAGTGACAGTGACATAGACGACTCTTTGATTCTCTATCATCCACCCCCCTTTATGACCCTTTTTTTATGTCATCTATTCCTATTTTTCTTGTAGTGATGGCACAACTATTAGATTTGTCAAACCAAAACTGGAGAGGTTCCAGCAAGTCGAAGCCACGACCTCAAGATTAGAAGCCACAACTTTAAGTGTAAAGTGTCAAACATAGTTCCAATAGGCTAAAGCCGTGGTCGTGGGTTTTAAAGTCGCAACTCCAGCGCGATAAAAGATCTCATAAGAATGAATCTTGTGAACCTAGGGCTAACTCTCACTTACTCCAAAATGTATAAAGGCTACATATAAACCCTTGGAAGACCAAATTAGGGTCGACTATCATTTGGAGATCAATTCTCTAATTGAAGTTGACTATGTTTTTCTATAATAATTGCCTATGATTATTTTCTTGTTTCATTTAGGGTGGCCAACTAAATAAGAGTTGATTGTTGTCTATTGCTAATTTAGAAATCTTGATCTGTGATTGTTTTTAATTTCTATTCATTAGTAGCAAGTTGCGGTTAGAGATTACAACTGGAGAACATAACTTAAGTTAAATAATCCGAGCTTGTGTGTTTATTGCTTAGATAAACCTATATTTCTCTTATTAATGTATCCATTTAGTTACATTTATAGACCTTGTTTTAGGTTACTTTATGGACAGAGATTAAATAAAAAGCTTGTTTTATTTAACGATAAACTAAGGAAAGATTGTGATAACAAAGCTTG
This sequence comes from Boswellia sacra, assembly GCA_013180625.2. Lineage (NCBI taxonomy): Eukaryota > Viridiplantae > Streptophyta > Magnoliopsida > Sapindales > Burseraceae > Boswellia > Boswellia sacra. The sequence goes on from SNVD02004076.1 coordinate 15,644, forward strand.
TTGTTATCTACGGTTGATAATTTCAATAGAAAATTGGATAATAATTCTATTATTGATTTGTAATTTCATATTTAGTGGTGGAGAATTATCCCTTGACTAGGTCTTTCTTATTATTAATTTTCATAATATTTAATTTTGTATTTTGTTATTCTTTATTAGCTTGTACATTTTATTGAGTTAGTCATTCATAAAACCCCTCTTTTATTATAATATTGTTGTTAATAATAAATTGATTAGAGCTAATCCTTGAGTGAACAATACTTCACTTATCACTATATTACTTGTGCGACTAGTATACTTGCTAATTTCAAATGTATCACCCTTCTTTTCAAAATGTTTCAAGTATTGCTTGTTGGTTTGTCTCACTGGTTGTTGGGTGAATCTGTCCCCCTTTCATTCCAATTGCTTTGAACATGATATGCTTGATAGGCCCTTTGACTTAGGCTTTTTTTTTTTTTTTGCTTTCTAGTTGTCTAGTTAATTTGTTTTCCTTTTGTTTTAAGTGCTTTGGCATGATTTGTCTAAGTGTCCACCTGACTTAGGCTTTTGCTAACTTGTTCCTCAACTTTTTTCCCAAATGCTTACTTGTTTCTTTGATTTGGGCCTATGTGGCCATTATTGGATGCTTACCCAGTTGGTTCCCTTTCCCAAGTGCATCATTTGTGATGTTGGCTAAGGACTACCTAGGGGTCACCCTAATTTGGGCCTGTTTGGCCATGAATAGCTACTTGCCCACCTGTTTCCCTCTTACCAAATACTTAATTATTGTCTAGCGAGGGCCATCCTAATTTGGGCCTTTTCAACCTTGGCTAGATGTTTGCTAACTGGCTTCTATTTTCCCTAATTCATTTTTTGTGGCCTTGGCTTGACACTACCTATGGGCCACCCTGATTTAGGCGAATTTGGCCATAGGTAAACATGATCACCCTGGTTTGGGCTTTTATTGGCCATGTTAGGATTCTTTACTTGCCTAACCATTCCCTTTGTCCTAAATGCTCAACTATGGCCTGGCAAAGGGCATCTTGGTTTGGGCTTTTTACGCCTTGGCTTGAGTTTGCTAGTCCTTTCCTTTTCCTAAATTCCATTTAAAAGATTAAATGGCTAAGCTTGCACCCTATATGAGTAACTTAAGCCCAACTTTTTATGCTTGATGAATTTTAAATAAGACAAGTAATTTATAAAAAAAAAATACTTTTCATTCCCTTCAACTCATTGGCTTACAAAGTACAAGTCTTATTCAAAAAATAAAAGTTTCCCTCGAGCACTTTAAGCAAAATACTTTCTAAGGAAAAATGCATTCCAAGGCTTAGGGATTTCCTTATCGTCAATGGTTGCTAGAAGATAAGCCCTTTTTGTCCTGGTCTTTCTTTATTTGGTCGGTCCTTTCCATGTGCCTTCCATTTTTCTTGCATTCAACTCCTACCTGTTTTCCATGGCCTTTGTCAATACCCATTTCCCCTTGCTAAACTTTCTGACTATGACATTCTGATTATATCCTTTTGCTAGGGTTTGTATGTAGGTAGCCATGTTTATTACAACCATATGATTTTCCTCCAGCAAGTCCAAATTCTACTATAACCCAATATCATTTTCTGGTGACCTACTTATATTTGTCTGCAAGGTAGGCAGTAGTGCTTCAGTTGGTATTACTGCCTCTACTCCATATGTCAAAGCAAAAGGTGTCTCTCTAGTTGGTTTCCTTTGAGTAGTCATATAAGCCCATAACACATTTGGTAGTTCTTCTAGCCACCTCTATTTCCTTTCATCTAGTTTTTTCTTTAGACAACTGAAAATAGTTCTATTTCTAATTTCTGCCTGTCCTTTTCCTTGTAACTTTTGGATGAAAACTTGTGGTCCACCTCATGTTCTTTACAGAAGCCTTTCATGACTCCATTATCAAACTACTTTTCGTTGTCTGAAATAATTATCTTGGGCAAGTCGAATCTACACATTATATTCTCTTAGATGAACTTCATTACCCCTCTTTTCTGCCCTTTTGATGGTTGCTCCATTATATACTCTCTCCTGACTGCCACTAATGTTATCTCATGTTGTTGAAGCATTTCCCCCTCTTCCAAATGAAACTATCCTTCTGCCTTGATTCTGATTACCTCTATCATGTTCATGTCCTTTCAGATCAAGTATTCATAAAATATGGTCCTTCGTCTAACACCTGCTTTGGAGGTTGAGTCATATTACTCAACTCGCTCAGCTCGTGGTTAAACTTTGCTAGGTATTCTTTAAGGCGTTCTCCCTATGCCTGCCTGATAAGGTAGAGACTTGTCAATATTTTAGGCTGTCTGTAATTTTTGAGATACTAGGAAAGAAGCACCTATGCTAGTTTTGAAAAGGCTCTAATTGAAATTGGGGACAGTCTTTTGAACCACCCTAATGTTGTTGTATTGAAGGTTGAAAAGAAGATTTTGCAAAATAGTGTATCATCTAAGGTTTTGAGTGCCATTTTTTATGGTAATGAAACAAGTTGTGGAAAATCATATTTGATATTCCCTAATCCCTAATTTAAAAGGATTTTATTTTCTGATTCTAAGAATTATCTTTTATTTATTTTTTCCTGTTTAAATTTTTAGATAAGAGTGAGCTGTTTACTTTATCTCTAGTATAAGTTTTGAGATAAGAGTGAGTTGTTTTCTCTATCTCTTGTACAACTAAGAGTATTAGTATTTATCCCTAATTTTTAGGAATTCAGGACTCTAGAATATGGTATTCTTCTCAATTGGTATTTCCCTATATACAGCCATTGTTCTTCTAATTTTGTGTGTGAGAAATACAAGTTTTACTTCTCAAATTACATAGTATCAAAGCCACAATCTGATACACGATAACATATAAACATGTCTTCTAGAAAGGAATCATCAAGTTCATAAGTTACCTCAATCAAAGAGGTTTCCACTCACATCCAACCTAACAATTTTGATGCTACGGTTCTACCTATTAGCAACCATAGGTTGAATGGCCATAATCACCTCCAATGGTCTCAGTCCATTATGATGTTTATATGTGGCAAAGGAAAGGATGATTATCTCATAGGGGGTTGTCGTGGCTCCTCCACCTACCGATCTAAAATATAAAACATGGGAGGCCAAAGACAATATGGTCATGTCTTGGATAAATTGATAGGTGTCTATTTACGTATTACTTTTATATCAATTCGTCCATGTTTCTTTGCTATATTCCTTGGTATTTTTATGTTTTTGTGTGGTTTTGATGTTTGTAGGAGTTTTGGAGCAACTTGAACAAAAATGGAGTAAAACCCTTCATTTTCACCTCTGCTAGTCAACCATCTTCTCGGATTTAATTGTATCGATATACAATGAACCCGATGACATATTATATACCGTTAGAAAGCTCTCGAAGTCTATTTTCTGGAGAAATTTACGGTTTATAAATCCATTCAGTGTACCAAAAGTTTAAATCAAAACAGTGTGAGATGTATAGAAATATAATTCCACAAGCACTTAGCATGTATA